>CAUPSE010000039.1:7500-86329 GCA_963513945.1 Hydrotaea diabolus
CTCTAAGGCCCATATGCTCTTCAATAAACTCCCCCGGATATGGGCTCTGTAAATATTTAGTTGGGATTTTAAAAAACTTTACGAAGGAATCGAAATACTACGTAAGGGATTCCAAGCATTTCAAGAGTAAAATTGACAAAATATGTATTAATGATGATGAGGTTTTAGTTTCTTTTGACGTTATTTCTTTATTTCTAAGCATCCCAGTGAATTTCGCAATTAAGACAATTGAACAGAAATGGGACACTATACGAAAATTTACAAATATTACAAAGGACCTTTTTTTAGAATTGGTGACATTTTGCATAAAGGATGCATTTTAAATATGATGAAAAGATATGCGAACAGCGAAAAGGGATGCCAATGGGTTCTCCAGCATCCACAGTAATAGCCGACATAGTTATGAAAGAGCTTCTAGACACCTCACTAGACAAGATGACATACAAACCAATATTATTAACGAAATATGTGGACGATCTCTTTGGAATTTTTAAGAAAAAAGAAATTAAGAACACTCTGGATGTACTCAATTCATTTAACAGACAAATACAGTTTACAATGGAGATGGAACAGGACGGAAAATTACCATATATAGATTCAAGAGTTTGTCGCGAGGTCAGTTAATAAAATTAGATTGGTACCAAAAACCTACAGCTTCTGGCAGACTTATTAACTTCAGTTCAAAGCATCCTAGACGAGTAATTATTAATACAGCGACTAACTTCATCAATAGAATTTTAGATATTAGCGACATAGAGTTTCACAAACATAATTTAGTAAAAAATTAGAACCATTTTAAGGCAAAATGACTTCCCACACAAAACCATCACAGACCTACTAAACAAATGGAAATCAAAATCCAATTCCCCAGATGTCATTGCAGAACTTGTAACAAAAATATATAAACCAACAACATATATACCGGGTTTTTCAGAAAGGCTTAGCCATTCCAACATTTATAACAAACACAAATATCAACTTGCACTAAAGACACACAGTACAGTAAACACTTTATTTAGCAGGACAAAATCTCGAATAAATAACGAAGATAAATCAGACGTTGTATACCAAATAAAGTGCAATGGTGACAAGTCCGACATATGCCAAAAGGTATATGTCGGCACTACTAAAACTAAACTTAAGACAAGAATTTCGTCCCACAAATCTGACCTAAAAGCCGTAAATAGGCCCATAGAACAAAAGACCGCACTTGCGGCCCACTGTACATTGACTGGACATAAGCCTGACTTTACCGACGTAAAAATTGTAGCGCAAGAGAGAAATTATAGAAGAAGATACACTCTCGAAATACTTAACATTATTGACGTACCTAATGAGAGGAGAATTAATTACAAAACTTACACAGATTGGATCGCACACATATATAGAAATGTGGTGCATAAGCACAGACGCAAGCTGAAGAGTAACACAAAAATCAGTTGACAGCAATAAACAGACGGACGACATTGTTTTGTTAAAGTAATTATTTTTCAAATATTGTGTTAATGTTTTGTTTTTTAAATGTAATCATGTTTTGTATTTTGTTAGTGACAACCCCTGAAGATGATTGACGAAGTCAATCGAAATATTGGGATAAATAAAAATTAAACAACACATAGAACAACGAGTTTAAATAAATGACCTCAAATAAAAAAAAAATTCATAATATAACAACACTAAAGGTCAACTATTCACTTTCAACATACTACACGGGAGGCACACCGCATTAAATTGATCATGACACTATACAACAAAATTAAACATAAATACAACAACAACGTCAACACAACCATGAAACAATATTCAAAACACAACAAACACCTGGCAAATCTAAAGTCATCTGCAACCTTTCTTATAAAGTGCAAAGAAATAGGCATCATTCCTAAGTTTCTAAACAATTCAACAAAAAACACATACAACATATTTAAAACACACAACACCATCCCGCCAAATTTGAAAAAAAAAATGAAAAACATAACTTTAATTTCCATATGAAGCTTTTAAAACTTTAAATACAATGTAAACATAAAGATATAAGCAACGAAAAAGATTTGCTAAGAAGAGAAGGCGACCGCTTAAGCCAGTATTTAGAAGAATAAGACCACCAGTTACTCATAGAGAGTGAACAATATTTATACGACAGACGCAAGACCAACAACAAAACAGCACACATAAGGAAATTAGAAGCGTTAGAGAAAGAAAACAACAAAGTACTCAACAGAACTTTCAACAACGATTGGTTTGTAAACGCAACAACGAAAACCATATCAACACACATACAGTGGTTACTATCGCTGGATCCCAAATATGCTTAACCCAACAATGTGACAACGTTCCCACTATTTAAAGTTATAGCGGAGGGAGAGGAATGCATACAGATGCTTGAAGATAGAGAGCAACAGGAGATTGCAAGAACTAAGCTCACATCATTAATAGACGACCACTTGCACTATAATAAACTCAGTAGGAAATATAAACAAATAATTGACACAGTGGGACAGACAAGAAAATATCCGAAGGAAAACGATGACGTATTGATACTGAGTGCGGATAAAGGAGGGAAAACAGTTGCCATATTTAAAAACGACTACAAAGAGAAAATGACGGTACTACTTAGAGACTTGTGCACCTAAAAAAGACTAAACGGGATCCAACGTCCACCTTACAAAACAAAAACAACAGATTAGTGGACAAATTATACAACTTGGGAATAATAGACATGAACAGCAAAAACTACTTGACAAATAAGACAACGAATGCCCCCAGAATTTACGGACTATCAAAGCTACACAAAGATGGTACTCCTCTAAGGCCCATATGCTCTTCAATAAACTTCCCTGGATATGGGCTCTTTAAATATTTGGTTGGGATTTTAAAAAAATTGACGAAGGAATCGAAATACAACGTAAGGGATTCCAATCATTTCAAGAGAAAAATTGACGAAATATGTATTAATGATGATGAGGTTTTAGTTTCTTTTGACGTTATTTCTTTATTTCCAAGTATCCCAGTAAATTTCGCAATTAAGACAATTGGACAGAAATGGTACACTATAAGTGAATTTACAAATATTACAAAGGATCTTTTTTAGAATTGGTGACATTTTGCATAAAGCAGACTAGGTATTTTAAATATGATGAAAAGATATACGAGCAGCGAAAAGGGATGCCAATGGGTTCTTCAGCATCCCCAGTAAAAGCCGACATTGTTATGGAAGAGCTTCTAAACACCTCACTACACAAGATGACATACAAACCAAAATTATTAACGAAATATGTGGACGATCTCTTTGGAATTTTTAAGAAAAAAGAAATTAGGAACACTCTGGATGTACTCAACTCATTTAACAGAGAAATACAGTTTACAATGGAGATGGAACAAAACGGAAAATTACCATATTTAGATTCAATGGTTTGTCGACAAGGTCAGTTACTAAAATTAGATATATTGTCATCAGCCACACTGTTTACTGCTTGGACCGCAGAGGTGCGGTTGTCACTCACTGTGAAAGTCGATGACGTCAACATCCCGACCACCAACTACCCCAAAATCCTTGGGGTCACATTGGACAGCCTTTTTAGATCCTCTGCACATGCTACAGCTATCTGCGATAAACTCAAAAGTAGGAACAAGGTCCTCAAGTCACTTGCCGGCAGTACTTGGGGAGCCGACTAAGAAACCTTGTTGACCTCTTACAAAGCGATAGGTCGGTCTGTAGCAAACTACGCAGCACCAGTATGGTCGGCAAACGTGAGTACGAAGTAGTGGAAGAAAATTCAAACATGCCAGAATGCCGCCCTTAGAACATCAACAGGGTGTCTTCTTATGTCCTCTGAGGACCATCTACATGAGGAGACGAAGGTCCTTACCGTGCGCAGAAACAATTTCCTGTTGTCAAAGCAATACCTGCTAGGGTGTTTTCGCAGCGGTCATCCTAACCACCATCTTTTGAACAGGATGCCTCCACCCAGGCAGATCAGGTACGATCTTCATGATCTAGAGAGAGAGGTCCAGCGGTATAAGA
Organism: Hydrotaea diabolus; assembly: GCA_963513945.1. Classification (NCBI taxonomy): domain Eukaryota; kingdom Metazoa; phylum Arthropoda; class Insecta; order Diptera; family Muscidae; genus Hydrotaea; species Hydrotaea diabolus. The sequence continues at coordinate 11,525 of CAUPSE010000039.1, forward strand.
GAGAACCTTTAGATCATCGAAACTATCAGGCTGGTTTGAACAACATTCACGCCGATGACGTCGCAGCAGCAGTATCCAGCTACCGTGTGAATGCAGTGCTAGGGGAACATACCCCGGAGATTTCACCTGAGGAGAAGGTACCACCCCGGCAGACGCGCGTGGTTCTGGCGCAGCTGAGATCCGGATGGTGCAGCCGCCTCAATTCTTACTGGGCACGAATTGATGCTAACGTTCCGGACATCTGTCCCGCCTACCATCAGGGACCACATGATGTACTGCACCTCTTCAATTGTCCGGCCAAGCCCACTCAGCTGACCCCCAGGTCTCTGTGGACGCATCCAGTTCAAATGCCGCGTTTCCTTCACCTGGATATCGAAGCAGATCCCCCATAGACGAACAAGACTTCAAAATAAATATATTGTTGTTACAACAACAACTAAGATTAGATTGGTACCAAAAACCTACAGCCTCTGGCAGACTTATTAACTTTAGTTCAAAGCATCCTAGACGAGTAATTATTAATACAGCGACTAACTTCATCAATAGAATTTTAGATATTAGCGACATAGAGTTTCTCAAATATAATTTAGTAAAAATTAGAACCATTTTAAGGCAAAATGACTTTCCACACAAAACCATCACAGACCTACTAAACAAATGGAAATCAAAATCAAATTCCTCAGCTGTCAACGCAGAACCTATAACAAAAATATATAAACCAACAACATATATACCGGGTTTTTCAGAAAGGCTTAGCCATTCCAACATTTATAACAAAGACAAATATCAACTTGCACTAAAGACACACAGTACAGTAAGCAGTTTATTTAGCAGGACAAACCCTCGAATAAAAAACGAAGATAAATCAGACGTTGTATACCAAATAAAGTGCAATGGTGACAAGTCCGACATATGCCAAAAGGTATATGTCGGCACTACTAAAACTAAACTTAAGAGCTTCTAAACACCTCACTAGATAAGATGACATACAAACCAAATTATTAACGAAATATGTGGACGATCGATTTGGAATTTTTAAGAAAAAAGAAATTAAGAACACTCTGGATGTACTCAACTCATTTAACAGAGAAATACAGTTAACATGGAGATGGAACAGAACGGAAAATTACCATATTTAGATACAATGGTTTGTCGACAAGGTCAGTTAATAAAATTAGATTGGTACCAAAAACCTACAGCTTCTGGCAGACTTATTAACTCTAGTTCAAAGCATCCTAGACGAGTAATTATTAATACAGCGACTAACTTCATCAATAGAATTTTAGATATTAGCGACATAGAGTTTCACAAACATAATTTAGTAAAAATTAGAACCATTTTAAGGCAAAATGACTTTCCACACAAAACCATCACAGACCTACTAAACTAATGGAAATCAAAATCCAATTCCTCAGCTGTCATCGCAGAACCTGTAACAAAAATATATAAACCAACAACATATATACCGGGTTTTTCAGAAAGGCTTAGCCATTCCAACATTTATAACAAAGACAAATATCAACTTGCACTAAAGACACACAGTACAGTAAACAGTTTATTTAGCAGGACAAAACCTCGAATAAAAAACGAAGATAAATCAGACGTTGTATACCAAATAAAGTGCAATGGTGACAAGTCTGACATATGCCAAAAGGTATATGTCGGCACTACAAACTAAACTTAAGACAAAAATTTCTTCCCTCAAATCTGACCTAAAGCCGTAAATAGGCCCATAGAACAAAAGACCGCACCTGCGGCCAACTGTACATTGACTGGACATAAGCCTGACTTTACCGACGTAAAAATTGTAGCGCAAGAGAGAAATTATAGAAGAAGATACATTCTCGAAATACTTAACATTATTGACGTACCTAATGAGAGGAGAATTAATTACAAAACGGACACAGATTGGATCGCACACATATATAGAAATGTGGTGCATAAGCACAGACGCAAGCTGAAGAGTAACACAAAAATCAGTTGACAGCGATAAACAGACGGACGACATTGTTTTGTTAGAGTAATTATTTTTCAAATATTGTGTTAATGTTTTGTTTTTTAAATGTAATCATGTTTTGTATTTTGTTAGTGACAACCCCTGAAGATGATTGACGAAGTCAATCGAAATATTGGGATAAATAAAAATTAAACAACACATAGAACAACGAGTTTAAAAAAATGACCTAAAGCCGAAAAATAATTTCATAAAATAACAACACTAAAGGTCAACTATTCACTTACAACATACTACACTGGAGGTACACCGCATTAAATTGATCATGACACTATACAACAAAATTAAACATAAATACAACAACAACGTCAACACAACCATGAAACAATATTCAAAACACAACAAACACCTGGCAAATTTAAAGTCATCTGCAACCTTTCTTATAAAGTGCAAAGAAATAGGCATCATTCCTAAGTTTCTAAACAATTCAACAAAAAACACATACAACATATTTAAAACACACAACACCATCCCGCCAAATTTGAAAAAAACATTGAAAAACATATTTTTAATTTCCATATAAAGCTTTTAAAACTTTAAATACAATGTAAGCATAAAGATATAAGCAACGAAAAAGATTTGCTAAGAAGAGAAGGCGACCGCTTAAGCCAGTATTTAGAAGAATAAGACCACCAGTTACTCATAGAGAGTGAACAATATTTATACGACAGACGCAAGACCAACAACAAAACAGCACACATAAGGAAATTAGAAGCGTTGGAGAAAGAAAACAACAAAGTACTCAACAGAACTTTCAACAACGATTGGTTTGTAAACGCAACAACGAAAACCATACCAACACACATACAGTGGTTACTATCGCTGGATCCCAAATATGCTTAACCCAACAATGTGACAACGTTCCCACTATTTAAAGTTATAGCGGAGTGAGAGGAATGCATACAGATGCTTGAAGATAGAGAGCAACAGGAGATTGCAAGAACTAAGCTCACATCATTAATAGATGACCGCTTGCACTATAATAAACTCCGTAGGAAATATAAAAAATAATTGACACAGTGGGACAGACAAGAAAATATCCGAAGGAAAACGATGACGTATTGAAAGAAAACAGTTACCATATTTAAAAACGACTACAAAGAGAAAATGACGGTACTACTTAGAGACTTGTGCACCTAAAAAAGACTAAACGGGATCCAACGTCCACCTTACAAAACAAAAACAACAGATTAGTGGACAAATTATACAACTTGGGAATAATAGACATGAACAGCAAAAACTACTTGACAAATAAGACAACGAATGCCCCCAGAATTTACGGACTATCAAAGCTACACAAAGATGGTACTCCTCTAAGGCCCATATGCTCTTCAAAAAACTCCCCTGGATATGGGCTCTTTAAATATTTAGTTGGGATTTTAAAAAAATTGACGAAGGAATCGAAATACAACGTAAGGGAACCCAATCATTTCAAGAGAAAAATTGACGAAATATGTATTAATGATGATGAGGTTTTAGTTTCTTTTGACGTTATTTCTTTATTTCCAAGCATCCTAGTAAATTTCGCAATTAAGACAATTGGACAGAAATGGTACACTATAAGTGAATTTACAAATATTACAAAGGACCTTTTTTAGAATTGGTGACATTTTGCATAAAGCAGACTAGGTATTTTAAATATGATGAAAAGATATACGAGCAGCGAAAAGGGATGCCAATGGGTTCTTCAGCATCCCCAGTAAAAGCCGACATTGTTATGGAAGAGCTTCTAAACACCTCACTACACAAGATGACATACAAACCAAAATTATTAACGAAATATGTGGAAGATCTCTTTCAAATTTTTAAGAAAAAAGAAATTAGGAACACTCTGGATGTACTCAACTCATTTAACAGAGAAATACAGTTTACAATGGAGATGGAACAAAACGGAAAATTACCATATTTAGATTCAATGGTTTGTCGACAAGGTCAGTTACTAAAATTAGATATATTGTCATCAGCCACACTGTTTACTGCTTGGACCGCAGAGGTGCGGTTGTCACTCACTGTGAAAGTCGATGACGTCAACATCCCGACCACCAACTACACCAAAATCCTTGGGGTCACATTGGACAGCCTTTTTAGATCCTCTGCACATGCTACAGCTATCTGCGATAAACTCAAAAGTAGGAACAAGGTCCTCAAGTCACTTGCCGGCAGTACTTGGGGAGCCGACAAAGAAACCTTGTTGACCTCTTACAAAGCGATAGGTCGGTCTGTAGCAAACTACGCAGCACCAGTATGGTCGGCAAACGTGAGTACGACGTAGTGGAAGAAAATTCAAACATGCCTGAATGCCGCCCTTAGAACATCAACAGGGTGTCTTCTTATGTCCTCTGAGGACCATCTACATGAGGAGACGAAGGTCCTTACCGTGCGCAGAAACAATTTCCTGTTGTCAAAGCAATACCTGCTAGGGTGTTTTCGCAGCGGTCATCCTAACCACCATCTTTTGAACAGGATGCCTCCACCCAGGCAGATCAGGTACGATCTTCATGATCTAGAGAGAGAGGTCCAGCGGCATAAGAGAGAACCTTTAGATCATCGAAACTATCAGGCTGGTTTGAACAACATTCACGCCGATGACGTCGCAGCAGCAGTATCCAGCTACCGTGTGAATGCAGTGCTAGGGGAACATCCCCCGGAGATTTCACCTGAGGAGAAGGTACCACCCCGGCAGACGCGCGTGGTTCTGGCGCAGCTGAGATCCGGATGGTGCAGCCGCCTCAATTCTTACTGGGCACGAATTGATGCTAACGTTCCGGACATCTGTCCCGCCTACCATCAGGGACCACATGATGTACTGCACCTCTTCAATTGTCCGGCCAAGCCCACTCAGCTGACCCCTAGGTCTCTGTGGACGCATCCAGTTCAAATGGCGCGTTTCCTTCACCTGGATATCGAAGCAGATCCCCCATAGACGAACAAGACTTCAAAATAAATATATTGTTGTTACAACAACAACTAAGATTAGATTGGTACCAAAAACCTACAGCTTCTGGCAGACTTATTAACTTCAGTTCAAAGCATCCTAGACGAGTAATTATTAATACAGCGACTAACTTCATCAATAGAATTTTAGATATTAGCGACATAGAGTTTCACAAACATAATTTAGTAAAAATTAGAACCATTTTAAGGCAAAATGACTTTTCACACAAAACCATCACAGACCTACTAAACTAATGGAAATCAAAATCCAATTCCTCAGCTGTCATCGCAGAACCTGTAACAAAAATATATAAACCAACAACATATATACCGGGTTTTTCAGAAAGGCTTAGCCATTCCAACATTTATAACAAAGACAAATATCAACTTGCACTAAAGACACACAGTACAGTAAACAGTTTATTTAGCAGGACAAAACCTCGAATAAAAAACGGAGATAAATCAGACGTTATATACCAAATAAAGTGCAATGGTGACAAGTCCGACATATGCCAAAAGGTATATGTCGGCACTACTAAAACTTAACTTAAGACAAGAATTTCGTCCCTCAAATGTGACCTAAAGCCGTAAATGGGCCCATAGAAGAAAAGACCGCACTTGCGGCCAACTGTATATTGACTGGACATAAGCCTGACTTTACCGACGTAAAAATTGTAGCGCAAGAGAGAAATTAAGAAGAAGATACACTCTCGAAATGCTTAACATTATTGACGTACCTAATGAGAGGAGAATTAAGGCCCATTTAGTCTCGACGGTTGACGGTAGATTCTGCAACCTGCAGAAGTCTACCGTCGTCAACCGTCAAACTGTAGTTATCTCCCTCTAACACATGCAAAATGCAACCCCCAACTGAAATAGCTGATTGTCTACCGTCAACCGTCGAGACTAAATGGGCCTTTAATTACAAAACGGACACAGATGGGATCGCACACATATATGAAATGTGGTGCATAAGCACAGATGCAAGCTGAAGAGTAACACAAAAATCAGTTGACAGCGATAATCAGACGGACGACATTGTTTTGTTAATGTTATTATTTTTCAAATATTGTGTTCATGTTTTGTTTATTAAATGTAATCATGTTTTGTCAGTGACAACCCCTGAGGATGATTGACGAAGTCAATCGAAATATTGGGATAAATAAAAATTAAACAACACATAGAACAACGAGTTTAAATAAATGACCTCAACCCGAAAAATAATTTTATAAAATAACAACACTAAAGGTCAACTATTCATTTACAACATATTATATATTGCGATCAGCATGTAATTAAAATTTAATTAAAATGTTAGGTTGTCTCCTCCGCAGTTCCTTCAACTATTCCTTTCACCGTATTCCCCAAAACTTCCAATCTTCTTAATTTCTCATCTACAAACTTTTTTGAATGCACTCTATTCCTGCTCTGCCTCAAAGGTATTTTCAGCTTCTCCGATTCATCTATACATTTCCTTATTGATTCCAATAGAAGCACATATGTTCCAAAAAAAATAATAGCAGAAAAAAATATAAAGTTCGCACCGTGTGCACCACCCTGAAATATTGCATACAAAATTCATATATAAAATTGTATTCCACCGTCTGGTGTGAACACCCCTCATATTTTTATTCTTTTCTTTTGTGTAGTGACTATTTTTTTCTTTTGTGTAGTGATTCCGTTTCTTATAGGTTGCAATATATTCATTTTTTTGTTCTTGTCTTCTTTTTTCTTTTATATTTTGTTAATTATTAATATTTCATTTTTATTATTATTATTTTTCATTTTATAAAAATGTTTTTATTTATTTTTGCTTTCTTTATTTTAATAAAGAAATTATATATATTTTTTTGTGTTTTAATATTTATTTAAAATAAAAATATTTTATGCATTTTTCTGTTTTGAAAATAATTGGGTTTCTATTAAATCCACTCTCTGCCACATACCTGCCGCCAAATCCCAGGTTGGTGGTGGATCGTTGTTCAACCTACTCTTCAAGTCAACCAGCTCCTTGCGAAGTCGCACTATTCGCGTTATGGTTACAGCTTTGATCCTGATACCTGAGTGTTGTTCAAATTGGGCAGGATCGCCATATAGTGTGTGTATATATTTAATGTGTTTGTATAAGATCACGCCTGCCTTATAAGTTGCCGGCGCTTTAAAATAACGCAACTGGCTCTTAAGGTTTTTTTCTTCTGCCGGCACTCAATAGCGCTAAGGCAAATTTCTTTATTTTAGAGCACTTTAGAGCGCTTGAAATTTATAAATGAAAAACGTACCAATTAATCGGCTGTTTCACATTCAGACTGTTATCACTATTAGGGATGGTAGACTATTACTTAATATCGAACTCACTACACCGTCACCCTTTCAAAAAAAAAATAAGTATATAATCCAAAAACTTGCTTGTTTTTTTTTGTTTTATTTATTTATTTTTGCAATGATTTCCTTTTCTTTTCATCATTGTTGCTACCTTCGGAACCAACATTTATTATAAAGTATGTTATACTTGGTTAACATTTTATTATGATATTTTCCTATCTTCCCATTCATATATATTATTTAATTTACTTCTTCGCTACAAACTATTTTATATGGCCCTCGATATGGTGACTGATTCTTCTTCCTATTCATCTCTTTCAACAGAACAAGATCTCTTCTTTTCAAGCCTAGAGGATTTCAGTGTGCTGAAGACCTGCTCAATTTTTAACAAACCATATATACATATTTCTGTCATCAACTGGTTCGTAGCCTCCGTACCCTTATCTGACTTTAGAACTTTAAAACTCCCATACACCAGTGTAAAACGCTCTACTAAAGTCCAAGCGACTGTTCTTGCATCCTTAGCCACCATTGGGCATGCGGTAATGTATTTGGGCAAATCACACAGACAACCTTAATGGAGCCACTGTATCATACAACTTCAAAACTTGTCTCTGGCGTTAATGTTAGTCTTCTTTCGTATGTCTTGTCTGTTTGTTATTTCTGCACTGTGAGCAATTGACCACATAATCCATTGCCATTTTACTCATATTCTTCCATATATATCGCTACTTCAATTTTAAACATGTATTTCTAACACCCAGGTGTCCACCTTGCACAGTATCGTGATATTCGCCTATTAACTTCAATTGTTTATTTTGACAGTTGATTCTCTTCGGTTCTTCGTATAGTAAAATTCTTAGTTCTGTCTTCATTTTTCGCTGTATCTCATTAACTACTCTTCCAAACTCCTCCATCGTTATTGATTCAAAAATATAATCACCCTTGTGAAAGCTAGCGCACGTATTCCTAATTTACTCATCTTTGATGTCAGTTTCTCCAAGGTCAACTTTGTGACCGATGGATTTTCACTACATCCTGCCATAACATAAATATCTTCTACTTTTATACTTTTTCTATCTTTAGTGGTAATAACTTCAATCTCCTCATCTTTCGTATATCAACCCTAGATGTACAGTCCCAAACAAAAATTTGATATGGATTTCGGTCGAATGTGTCACAACCTATAACATCAAGGCTCTTTGTAATATCTGGGTTTTTTTTGTAATATCAGGGTTCTCTGTAATAACATCTTTCGCCATGTTTCTTGCAATCGCATTTAATGGATTGATTCCAAAGATATCTTCGCTGTTTTCGTGGATTTAATAAAAAAACGTGTGATGTAGTCGGGATCAAAAATACAAGCGCTTTATTTTACAGGAAACAGTTCTTACAATATTTACATGAAGTGATGCCAAGTTTTGCCTTTGTTGAAGCTCATGCATTGGTGCATTCCAGGGTGGCCATATGATACATATCAGGGTTGCCGTACTGCATATTACTACAATCTCGGCCAACCTGACTATACAATCGACCTCGATTGTCGAACCTATCTAAACTTCGTCTTCAAAAAACTCATAATCTTCATATTCACTACTGTTGCCTTCTGGGTCCACAGGGCAATATATCTCATTTTTATGTTCCAACCATTTCTTTAAGCGACTAGAGTCAACAACTCCGGAATAGGGCATTTGCGTGACTTGACAGTTTTCTACATCCGATATTTCATACCGATCGTTACCTAATTGTTTCCGAATTACGTACGGACCGCGGAACTTTGGTATTAACTTTTTATTCACGCCTGCAGTGGTATCGACGTTTTTCAACACCACTAAGTCCCCTACTTCAAATGATTTGGCAGGTTTGTGGTGTTTTTTGAAATATTGTAGATTGTACGATTGAGATTTTTCGATAGCCTTAGCGGCGTCGTTTTTAATTATGTCTAATTCTACTTCTTCTTCAGCGTATACCTTCTGTATATGTTCAGTCATTTCATCTATTACCTCTCCTCTTTGTTCCACCCCAAACAACATTTTACTCGGTGATTGCCCAGTTGTACATTGCACCGTATTATTCATTGCAAATTCCACTTGCGACAGTTTCTCAACCCAGTCGGAATGTTCTATCGGCTCGGTGAGTTTAGCCAGCATCGTTTTCAGATCCCTATTCACCCTTTCTACCTGTCCATTTGACTGTGGTGACGCTACTGACACTTTCACGTGCACAATATTTCTATCATTGGCAAACTTTTTGAATTCATTGGAGGTAAAACAAGTTCCACGATCACTAATAATTCTTCTTGGCCTGCTGTAGTTCTCAAAATATTTCTTTAAAGCACAACACTATTCTTTAGTCCCCGTGGCGTTAACTGCATACAACTTCGTAAACTTTGTGAACGCATCTACAACTACTAAAATGTGTTTGCGTTTTGATTTTATTGAAGGCAAAGGTCCAAAGTGATCAATATGTATGGTGTCAAACGGAATTGGTTTCTTTTCAATACTATATAAATTCCTTTCATTTTTTTCTATGAGGGGCTGAGTTGTAAATGCATTTTAAACAATTTCTTATAAATCGACTAAGTTCCTCCCTCATGTTCGGAAACCAGTAATATTTCTTTATTTCATTCATAGATTTATCTATCCCTAAGTGTCCATATTTCTCGTGAATTAATCTCATAGTATTGTCCTCCATTTCTGCTGGTACATATAACTGTTTTCTGCCTTAAGCATTCACTCGGAATACCAATCCATTCTCTAAATTATATCCATTGACATCTTCATTTTCTAAATTGTCCCTAATAGTCTGAATATTCGAGTCCCTTGTCTGAGCAATCTGTAAATTGAAATCCATATCACAATCTTCGATAGTGGCAATGATTGGTGTTCTGCTTAGTGCATCGACATGAGCCATCAATTCCCCCTTATGGTGCCGTATAGAATAATCATAATTTTCTAATTCTAATGCCCACCTAGCTATCCTTGGGTTGATCATCTTCTTGCTTAGTGTTAACGTTAGCGAGTTGCAGTCGGTTACCACTGTGAATGGAATTCCTTCCAGATACACTCGAAACCACCGCATAGAATATATAATGGCAAGCGTTTCTAGCTCGAGGCTATGGTATCTCGATTCCGCGGGCGTCGTGCATTTCGAAAAGTACGCCACCGGATGGAATTTCTTGTCTTCTTGTCTCTGAAGTAGAACTGACCCGAAGCCCTTTGAGCTAGCGTCCGTGTGTAATTCTGTTTCCCGAAGTGGGTTGTATACAGCCAATACCGGTCCGTTAATTAATTTTTCTTTTAGGGTTAAGAAGGCCTCTGTACACTCGTCTGTCCATTTAAAAATTTTATTTTTTAAATCCGTCAATGGTCTCGCTATCCTCGAAAAATTCGGTACAAAACGACGGAAAAACGAAAAAAGCCCTAAACATCGTTCTACTTCTTCACCGTCGGTAGGCATTGGGTATTGTTGAATTGACCAGATGTGGTCGTTGTTTAGGCGTATACCTTCTTTATTAACTTTGTAGCATAGATAATCAAGCTCCTGGTAAGCAAATTTACATTTCTCCCAATTTAACCTTAACCCAGCCTTCCGTAGCACCCGCAATACGTCAGTTAGAATCTGCAAATGTTTCTCGAAAGTAGTAGTTGCTATGCAAATGTCGTCTAAATATACAACAATCTTCCCTGCATCAATGAATTCCCTTAAAATCTTATTGATAAAACGTTGGAATACAGCCCCAGCGTTCTTAAGACCGAAGGGCATATAACAGTATTCAAATTGTCCCAGCGGTGTTACAAACGCTGTATATTGTATGGATCCTTCATCCATCGGTACCTGCTGGAAGCTATTTTCTAAGTCTAGTATTGTAAAAAAATTTTTACTACCTAAATATTCTAAGCAGTCCTCGGTTACTGGCATAGGGAATTATCTTTCAAAGTGATTTTATTCAATGCGCGATAGTCAACGCACATTCTTAATTTTCCATTCTTACGCCGCACTAGCACAATCGGAGAAGCGTATTCACTTGGACGGATAATACCTTTTTTCAACAATTCATCTAATTTCGCTTTCACCTCAGACCGCTCGTGGTATGAAAGGCGTCTGGGGCCACTGTAAAATGGAGTCATTAGTCAATCTGATCGTCATACAATATTCTGCGGGATCTGAAGGACCATCCACATTATAAGAAGACCACACCTTGCCTATAAGTAACTTCAACCTACCAGTATCCGCTGAGTTCAGATTCTTATCTATATTAACCTCATCTGTATTCTCAATCGTACAAACTATTTCCATTGGTTCTTTACATTCGTCGTTTTCGTCCACAACTTCCAATTCACTATCGCATTTGCACCTAAGACTCGTATCTATGCTTACGCCTTCAACGTCACATTCTACTGCAAAAGGCAGCAGGCTTAAGGCATCAAATTTATTCTCAATGGTAGGAACATTTACTACCCCTTGTGGACCCCTATATAAATTTAAAGTCGTAAGCGTACTGATGGTTTGTTTTTTTGGTATTTTATTTATATTTTTTAAATTCAATTGAAGTAGTTCATTTTTGTTATTTTTAAGTTTGATTTGGCACAATTGTATGTTTAATTTAGTTAACAAATCACGTCCTATTATTATAGGTACAACCGCCTCTTCTTTTGGTAAAACTAAAAATTCATGTAAAACAATTGTGTTGTTGAAACTTATTTCACATTTTACTTTTCCATACGTACTAAGTTTTTTATTTCCGACGCCGCGAAACGTTGTTAACTTCTTTTCGTCTTTAACTGAAAAAGGCACGAGATTTCTGCTCAAACAGCTAATAGGGCTACCGGTATCAAATAAAGAAAAAAACGTCGTCACTTCAGTGCGCTTACCCTGATCAAAACAAGCAACACTTACCATCTGGAATGCATCAATGGAACAGTCTATTTTGGCATCGGTAATAGCAGCTACGTTCTTCTTCTTTGGGCAGTTTTGGTGAAAATGGCCCACTTCAGCACATTGAAGCATGAATTCGGAGGTCGCTTCGGCTTCAGACATTGGCTTTGGTAGTGTCCAAACTGCGAACAATTATAACACCTGACTTCGGAGTTTACGGCAATTGCTGGTGGTGGTTTAATTTTACTGCCGCCTGTGATGCTCATTGTCTTCATAGCCGGCATACGCATTTGCTGACGCCGTTGCTCATATCGGTTGAGGCGCTGTACTAAGTCATCGATTGTGTTGGCTCCGTACAGGCACGATATTGTGTTTGTGTTGTCATTCATGCCGTCAATGATGAAATCAACAAGTTCCTTTTCATCAATATCTGACATCGCCGCAATCGACTGCATCGCCACCAGATAGCTCAGGCAAGACTCGGTGGGCTTCAAGGTACGTGACCGTAGCTGTCTGTAAGTCTCCTGACGTGATGTCGTACGCTTGAATACCTTCAACAATTTTGATTTTAGTTCCGTGTATTCTATCAATCCTTCGTTGTCTGCATACTTCTTGGCAGTACCTCCCAGGCGACGCCGAACACCCAAGCACTTCTCCTTCCCGTTGAAACCGCACATGTTCGCATAGTCTTCAAATTGCAAAAACCATTTGACTATATCAAAATGGTCATCACCAGTGAATGTCGGCACTGCAGCATCCAACTCTGACAAGTCGACACGGCGGCTGTATGGTTGTGGCCGGTCATTCACTTCTAGGTCACGTATTTGTTGCTGCAGTTGCAACACCTTAAGGCGCAATCTTAATTTTTTTAGTTCGTCATCCAAAGACATTCCGGGACTTTCTGGTGCTACGGGCATACTTTTTGCTGCGGACATATTGTTTGCTGCGGCATCTACTGCGGATAAATTTTGGGCAGTTTCCAAGGGATTCGTGACACAGAAAACAGCGGGTTTGACAGCGGGTTTGGCAGCGGTGGCATCTACGACGCGGGTACTTACAGCAAGTGTTGTACTGGGAATGGCGACAGCGGGAAAGTCGGTGGTAAATAAGCATCAATCTCATTATTCTTAACGGATTTAAGAATAATGAGATTTTGGCCACACAATGTGACTAGCTGGCTTAAGGTGGCTGAATCGGGAACTTCTACTCCTGCTGCAGTTAAAGCATTTACCAGCGCTTGGCGATTTGGGCGTAAATCCATCTCAATAAATTTCTGGAATCTTCTGTTTTTTTTGTTATTTTTTATGAAGGTACCTCAGTTGTACCCCACATCTGATTTTTTAATGGATTGATTCCAAAGATATCTTCGCTGTTTTCGTGGATTTAATAAAAAACGTGTGGTGTAGTCGGGATCAAAAATACAAGCGCTTTATTTTACAGGAAACAGTTCTTACAATATTTACATGAAGTGATGCCAAGTTTTGCCTTTGTTGAAGCTGATGCATTGGTGCATTCCAGGGTTGTCATATGATACATATCAGGGTTGCCGTACTGCATATTACTACACGCAAGAACTTCTTTATCATTAATCCCACTCGGAATCATCGCTTTAAGTATTTCACTATTCCCGACAATGCATCGGCATTTGTATTCATTGTCCCCTTTCTATAGACTATCTCAAGACTATCTCACAGTCGCTTAAATCCATTCTAATTCGAGTCATCTTTGATGATGTGTTTCTGTGTGAAAGGAGTGACACTAGAAGTATGTGATCGGTGACTACCGTAAACCTTCTACCGTATAGTTATGGTGTTAAGAGAGTACTTCTCATATGAATAGCCACTAACTCTTTCTCTATCACGGGTTTGTCCAAATCGTGCCTTGTCAACGTCGCGCTTGCATAAAAAATGGGTAACTCCGACCCCACTTCTCCTTGTGATAAGACCACACCAAGAGCATAGTTAGATGCATCAGTTGTCAATATAAAATGCCTTGTAAAATCAAGATATCTGAGTATCGGTGGTTCTAGTGAATTGTTTTTCAAAGTTTCGAATGTAAACTGGCACTCTGTGATCCACACAAAGGGCTTATTTTTCTTTAGGAGCTCATTCAAACTCTTCGCTATATCAGCATACTTTGGTATAAAACGTCTATAATAATTGCAAAATGCCACTAACCTTCTGACCTCATCCACATTCGACGGTATCGGATACTTCTTTATAACTTCCTTCTTGGCTGGATCTGCCTTTATGCCATTTTCCGTTATCAAGTGTCCAAGATAAACCAATTCTGGCTTTAGAAAACTGCACTTGCCTGCGTTAAGTTTCAAATTAAACCTCCTCATCCTGTGAAACATTCGAAAGATTTTCATTATGGTGTCTCAAACAGCAACCAAAAACTATTATGACATCCTCGTAAAGGAAAGTCTGTGAATCTAAACCACTCAATGCAATCGTTAACATCCTCTGGAAGCTATGAGGTGATATTTTCAGTCAAAAAGGTAAACGGTTGAACTGAAAAAGGCCATTCCCGGCTGAAAAAACGGTTAGTGGACGTGAATTCTCGTATAGCCCTACCTGGTGAAATGAGACAGTCATGTCCAATGTTGAAAAATAATTGGGCCTACCTAGCCTGTCGAAGACGTCTTCGATAATAGTTAAAGGAAATTTTTCATTCACTATCTTATCGTTAAGCTTTCTGAAATCGACCACAAAACGACTATCATTCGAAGTCTTCTCGACTACTACACGCAATGGGGAGTTGTAAGGACTAATCAAGAAGACCACACCTTGCCTATAAGTAACTTCAACCTACCAGTATCCGCAGAGTTCAGATTCTTATCTATATTAACCTCATCTGTATTCTCAATCGTACAAACTATTTCCATTGGTTCTTTACATTCGTCGTTTTCGTCCACAACTTCCAATTCACTATCGCATTTGCACCTAAGACTCGTATCTATGCTTACGCCTTCAACGTCACATTCTACTGCAAAAGGCAGCAGGCTTAAGGCATCAAATTTATTCTCAATGGTAGGAACATTTACTACCCCTTGTGGACCCCTATATAAATTTAAAGTCGTAAGCGCACTGATGGTTTGTTTTTTTGGTATTTTATTTATATTTTTTAAATTCAATTGAAGTAGTTCATTTTTGTTATTTTTAAGTTTGATTTGGCACAATTGCATGTTTAATTTAGTTAACAAATCACGTCCTATTATTATAGGTACAACCGCCTCTTCTTTTGGTAAAACTAAAAATTCATGTAAAACAATTGTGTTGTTGAAACTTATTTCACATTTTACTTTTCCATACGTACTAAGTTTTTTATTTCCGACGCCGCGAAACGTTGTTAACTTCTTTTCGTCTTTAACTGAAAAAGGCACGAGATTTCTGCTCAAACAGCTAATAGGGCTACCGGTATCAAATAAAGAAAAAAACGTCGTCACTTCAGTGCGCTTACCCTGATCAAAAAAGGCAACACTTACCATCTGGAATGCATCAATGGAACAGTCTATTTTGGCATCGGTAATAGCAGCTACGTTCTTCTTCTTTGGGCAGTTTTGGTGAAAATGGCCCACTTCAGCACATTGAAGCATGAATTCGGAGGTCGCTTCGGCTTCAGACATTGGCTTTGGTAGTGTCCAAACTGCGAACAATTATAACACCTGACTTCGGAGTTTACGGCAATTGCTGGTGGTGGTTTAATTTTACTGCCGCCTGTGATGCTCATTGTCTTCATAGCCGGCATACGCATTTGCTGACGCCGTTGCTCATATCGGTTGAGGCGCTGTACTAAGTCATCGATTGTGTTGGCTCCGTACAGGCACGATATTGTGTTTGTGTTGTCATTCATGCCGTCAATGATGAAATCAACAAGTTCCTGTTCATCAATATCTGACATCGCCGCAATCGACTGCATCGCCACCAGATAGCTCAGGCAAGACTCGGTGGGCTTCAAGGTACGTGACCGTAGCTGTCTGTAAGTCTCCTGACGTGATGTCGTACGCTTGAATACCTTCAACAATTTTGATTTTAGTTCCGTGTATTCTATCAATCCTTCGTTGTCTGCATACTTCTTGGCAGTACCTCCCAGTCGACGCCGAACACCCAAGCACTTCTCCTTCCCGTTGAACCCGCACATGTTCGCATAGTCTTCAAATTGCAAAAACCATTTGACTATATCAAAATGGTCATCACCAGTGAATGTCGGCACTGCAGCATCCAACTCTGACAAGTCGACACGGCGGCTGTATGGTTGTGGCCGGTCATTCACTTCTAGGTCACGTATTTGTTGCTGCAGTTGCAACACCTTAAGGCGCAATCTTAATTTTTTTAGTTCGTCATCCAAAGACATTCCGGGACTTTCTGGTGCTACGGGCATACTTTTTGCTGCGGACATATTGTTTGCTGCGGCATCTACTGCGGATAAATTTTGGGCAGTTTCCAAGGGATTCGAGACACAGAAAACAGCGGGTTTGGCAGCGGTGGCATTTACGACGCGGGTACTTACAGCAAGTGTTGTACTAGGAATGGCGACAGCGGGAAAGTCGGTGGTAAATAAGCATCAATCTCATTATTCTTAACGGATTTATAGACACGTACATCTCGAGCCATTTTGTGCACCAAGTCGGCGGCAATTACAGTGGTTTCCAAGATACTTTCTTCGATGTTTTGGAAATGTTGAGGAATCTCGTTCTGTTCATTGAGGTCGACGTCGGAGTGAATTATAACACTTGTCGGTTTGAGCAGTTTCTGGGATGAAATTTCAGCAGTAGCCTCGGTAGTCTGTGCCACCTGCGATTTCGACTGTGCCACTTGCGATTTCGGCATTAGCTGGGAATCATCACTGAACTGGCACTCCTTGCAGTTAAAGCATTTACCAGCGGAATCTTCTTCTGTTTTTTTTGTTATTTTTTATGAAGGTACCTCAGTTGTACCCCACATCTGATTTTTTAATGGATTGATTCCAAAGATATCTTCGCTGTTTTCGTGGATTTAATAAAAAACGTGTGATGTAGTCGGGATCAAAAATACAAGCGCTTTATTTTACAGGAAACAGTTCTTACAATATTTACATGAAGTGATGCCAAGTTTTGCCTTTGTTGAAGCTGATGCATTGGTGCATTCCAGGGTTGTCATATGATACATATCAGGGTTGCCGTACTGCATATTACTACACGCAAGAACTTCTTTATCATTAATCCCACTCGGAATCATCGCTTTAAGTATTTCACTATTCCCGACAATGCATCGGCATTTGTATTCATTGTCCCCTTTCTATAGACTATCTCAAGACTATCTCACAGTCGCTTAAATCCATTCTAATTCGAGTCATCTTTGATGATGTGTTTCTGTGTGAAAGGAGTGACACTAGAAGTATGTGATCGGTGACTACCGTAAACCTTCTACCGTATAGTTATGGTGTTAAGAGAGTACTTCTCATATGAATAGCCACTAACTCTTTCTCTATCACGGGTTTGTCCAAATCGTGCCTTGTCAACGTCGCGCTTGCATAAAAAATGGGTAACTCCGACCCCACTTCTCCTTGTGATAAGACCACACCAAGAGCATAGTTAGATGCATCAGTTGTCAATATAAAATGCCTTGTAAAATCAAGATATCTGAGTATCGGTGGTTCTAGTGAATTGTTTTTCAAAGTTTCGAATGTAAACTGGCACTCTGTGATCCACACAAAGGGCTTATTTTTCTTTAGGAGCTCATTCAAACTCTTCGCTATATCAGCATACTTTGGTATAAAACGTCTATAATAATTGCAAAATGCCACTAACCTTCTGACCTCATCCACATTCGACGGTATCGGATACTTCTTTATAACTTCCTTCTTGGCTGGATCTGCCTTTATCCCATTTTCCGTTATCAAGTGTCCAAGATAAACCAATTCTGGCTTTAGAAAACTGCACTTGCCTGCGTTAAGTTTCAAATTAAACCTCCTCATCCTGTGAAACATTCGAAAGATTTTCATTATGGTGTCTCAAACAGCAACCAAAAACTATTATGACATCCTCGTAAAGGAAAGTCTGTGAATCTAAACCACTCAATGCAATCGTTAACATCCTCTGGAAGCTATGAGGTGATATTTTCAGTCAAAAAGGTAAACGGTTGAACTGAAAAAGGCCATTCCCGGCTGAAAAAAACGGTTAGTGGACGTGAATTCTCGTATAGCCCTACCTGGTGAAATGAGACAGTCATGTCCAATGGTGAAAAATAATTGGGCCTACCTAGCCTGTCGAAGACGTCTTCGATAATAGTTAAAGGAAATTTTTCATTCACTATCTTATCGTTAAGCTTTCTGAAATCGACCACAAAACGACTATCATTCGAAGTCTTCTCGACTACTACACGCAATGGGGAGTTGTGAGGACTAATCAAGAAGACCACACCTTGCCTATAAGTAACTTCAACCTACCAGTATCCGCTGAGTTCAGATTCTTATCTATATTAACCTCATCTGTATTCTCAATCGTACAAACTATTTCCATTGGTTCTTTACATTCGTCGTTTTCGTCCACAACTTCCAATTCACTATCGCATTTGCACCTAAGACTCTTATCTATGCTTACGCCTTCAACGCCACATTCTACTGCAAAAGGCAGCAGGCTTAAGGATCAAAATTTATTCTCAATGGTAGGAACATTTACTACCCCTTGTGGACCCCTATATAAATTTAAAGTCGTAAGCGCACTGATGGTTTGTTTTTTTGGTATTTTATTTATATTTTTTAAATTCAATTGAAGTAGTTCATTTTTGTTATTTTTAAGTTTGATTTGGCACAATTGTATGTTTAATTTAGTTAACAAATCACGTCCTATTATTATAGGTACAACCGCCTCTTCTTTTGGTAAAACTAAAAATTCATGTAAAACAATTGTGTTGTTGAAACTTATTTCACATTTTACTTTTCCATACGTACTAAGTTTTTTATTTCCGACGCCGCGAAACGTTGTTAACTTCTTTTCGTCTTTAACTGAAAAAGGCACGAGATTTCTGCTCAAACGGCTAATAGGGCTACCGGTATCAAATAAAGAAAAAAACGTCGTCACTTCAGTGCGCTTACCCTGATCAAAAAAGGCAACACTTACCATCTGGAATGCATCAATGGAACAGTCTATTTTGGCATCGGTAATAGCAGCTACGTTCTTCTTCTTTGGGCAGTTTTGGTGAAAATGGCCCACTTCAGCACATTGAAGCATGAATTCGGAGGTCGCTTCGGCATCAGACATTGGCTTTGGTAGTGTCCAAACTGCGAACAATTATAACACCTGACTTCGGAGTTTACGGCAATTGCTGGTGGTGGTTTAATTTTACTGCCGCCTGTGATGCTCATTGTCTTCATAGCCGGCATACGCATTTGCTGACGCCGTTGCTCATATCGGTTGAGGCGCTGTACTAAGTCATCGATTGTGTTGGCTCCGTACAGGCACGATATTGTGTTTGTGTTGTCATTCATGCCGTCAATGATGAAATCAACAAGTTCCTGTTCATCAATATCTGACATCGCCGCAATCGACTGCATCGCCACCAGATAGCTCAGGCAAGACTCGGTGGGCTTCAAGGTACGTGACCGTAGCTGTCTGTAAGTCTCCTGACGTGATGTCGTACGCTTGAATACCTTCAACAATTTTGATTTTAGTTCCGTCTTTAGTCTTCAAATTGCAAAAACCATTTGACTATATCAAAATGGTCATCACCAGTGAATGTCGGCACTGCAGCATCCAACTCTGACAAGTCGACACGGCGGCTGTATGGTTGTGGCCGGTCATTCACTTCTAGGTCACGTATTTGTTGCTGCAGTTGCAACACCTTAAGGCGCAATCTTAATTTTTTTAGTTCGTCATCCAAAGACATTCCGGGACTTTCTGGTGCTACGGGCATACTTTTTGCTGCGGACATATTGTTTGCTGCGGCATCTACTGCGGATAAATTTTGGGCAGTTTCCAAGGGATTCGTGACACAGAAAACAGCGGGTTTGACAGCGGGTTTGGCAGCGGTGGCATCTACTTACAGCAAGTGTTGTACTGGGAATGGCGACAGCGGGAAAGTCGGTGGTAAATAAGCATCAATCTCATTATTCTTAACGGATTTATAGGCACGTACATCTCTAGCCATTTTGTGCACCAAGTCGGCGGCAATTACAGTGGTTTCCAAGATACTTTCTTCGATGTTTTGGAAATGTTGAGGAATCTCGTTCTGTTCATTGAGGTCGACGTCGGAGTGAATTATAGCACTTGTCGGTTTGAGCAGTTCCTGGGATGAAATTTCAGCAGTAGCCTCGGTAGTCTGTGCCACCTGCGATTTCGACTGTGCCACTTGCGATTTCGGCATTAGCTGGGAATCATCACTGAAATGGCACTCCTTGTCGATTTGGCCACACAATGTGACTAGCTGGCTTAAGGTGGCTGAATCGGGAACTTCTACTCCTGCTGCAGTTAAAGCATTTACCAGCGCTTGGCGATTTGGGCGTAAATCCATCTCAATAAATTTCTGGAATCTTCTGTTTTTTTGTTATTTTTTATGAAGGTACCTCAGTTGTACCCCACATCTGATTTTTTAATGGATTGATTCCAAAGATATCTTCGCTGTTTTCGTGGATTTAATAAAAAACGTGTGATGTAGTCGGGATCAAAAATACAAGCGCTTTATTTTACAGGAAACAGTTCTTACAATATTTACATGAAGTGATGCCAAGTTTTGCCTTTGTTGAAGCTGATGCATTGGTGCATTCCAGGGTTGTCATATGATACATATCAGGGTTGCCGTACTGCATATTACTACACGCAAGAACTTCTTTATCATTAATCCCACTCGGAATCATCGCTTTAAGTATTTCACTATTCATAACTATTCCCGACAATGCATCGGCATTTGTATTCATTGTCCCCTTTCTATAGACTATCTCAAGACTATCTCACAGTCGCTTAAATCCATTCTAATTCGAGTCATCTTTGATGATATAGTATCTGGCAACGCCATAAGAAGAATGTAAAAAAAACTAAAGCTCTATAAAAATATTAAAATAATATAAAAATTTGGTGCAAAAAAATAGACAGGACTATTTAAAAACCATAAAAATACTAATTCTAATTAGGGGAAAGTGAAGTTGTTGTAAAATACAAACATTTTCTTGATATTAGTGAACAATAAAAGCACTCAATCATGGCTGAGTGCAGTAAATGCAAGTCACCAATTCGTGGAGAAACGGGAATACAATGTGAAGGGGTGTGTAAAAAAACATATCACTGGTCGGTGAAGTGCTCTGGTATTGACCAGTATTCACAAAAAATTTTACAAGGGGAAAATTTCATACGTTTTGTTTGTGATGATTGCATCCAGTACATACACAATGTTGATATGGTCCTAAGGGATATACAAGAAGAAGTGCATAGAAATAAACAACACTTGGTAGACTATAAACATGAATTCTCATCATCAATTAAACAAAACGAAAATGAAATAAAACAACTGTTGGAGGCGATAGAAAAACGGTACGACGAAAGATTGAAAAAAAATGAAAATGTTCAAAAATCATGCGAAAAAAATGTTGAAGAAGTTAAAAAATTATATGTTAATGTAAATGATTTCCAAAACAACAACAAAGAAATATGCAAGTCGATAGAAGAAAAGAACATAAATATGTGTAACGAAATAAAGAAGGTATTAAAAGAAACCAACAAAAACCAAACAAAAATGTCATATGCAGAGACGGTTAAAAAAACAGTGCTACCAGATGTGAACAAACAGGTGCCTTTAATTGTGAAACCAAAAGAAAAGCAAGGGGTAGAAAAAACAAGGGAAGCACTAAATGATAAAGTTGATCCAGTTAATTTAAAAATTACTGGTGTGGAAAATAGAAGAAATGGAACGGTGGTAATCCAAAGTGAAAATAGTGAGGAAAGGGAGAAAATAAAAAATGCAATAGAAAATGAATTAAATGATGGCTATGAAATTAAGGTGCCCAAACTAATAGAACTTAAAGTTAAAATTACAGATATGACTTTTGTACATGAAGAGAAAGAAATAATTGAGAAATTAAAAAAGCAGAACCCAAATATTTCTAACGCAGAACTTAAAGTAATTGAAAAATGCGAAATCAAACGAAATAATAAAACAATCTACAATGTAAAAATGGCAGTTGATAACGAAACATATACAAAAATGATGGAAGCAAGAAAAGTAAATATAGGTTGGGAAAGATGTAGAGTGTTCGATGGAACAGATGTAACGCAGTGCCTTAAATGTAGAGGATATAACCATATCGCCAAAGAATGCAGAAATCAAGAAATATGCCTAAGATGTCATGGACAACACAAAACAAAAGAATGCAAGAATGTGGAACAAATAATGAAATGTATAAATTGCATGAAAATGAATAATAAACTTAATATGGATTTAGATGAAAATCATTTTACAAACAATAGAGAATGCCCCGTTTATCAAAATAAATTGAATTTAAAAATGCGAAGAATTGGTTTATCAATATAACAATCAAAAAATATACGTGCTCTATACTCAAATGTGCAGGGCTTAGTAAATAATTATAATCAAGTGGAAGTTATTGCATCAATGGAAAACCCGGACATATTTATACTTACGGAAACCCATATAACTAAAGAAGTCGACGAAAATGAAATTACATTACTAGATTATGATCATATTGTGTCGCTTTCTACATCTAAAAGAACGGGTGGAGTCGTTATTTATTTTAAAAAAATATGGAAAGTAACTAAAATTATTGAAAAGATAGACGGTGTTAAATATTGGATTTTAGTATGTAAAGCCACGTATCAAGACAATCAAATGATAATTGCAGCAATATACAGATCACCTAGCTATGGAGAGTCGGATTTTTGTAAAAATTTTGAAGAAGTGTTAGAAGAAATAAGTGATTATAACTGCAATATTTTAATAACGGGAGATTTTAATATAGACTGGTCCAAAAATTCACAATATAAGAATCAAATGGAATGCATACTAAATGATAATGGTCTCAGACAATTAGTTAATGAATATACAAGAGTAACAAAAAGTTCAAGTACCATAATAGACTTTGTAATAACAAATAACTATGATATATCAGTAAACAACAGTATAACAAATAAAATATCAGATCACGAAATGATCAATATTTTAGTTAAAAGTGAAAATAATAATCACAACAACATAGACAAAAAAGAAGTGGAAATTTTTAAGTACATCAAAGAGACATTCAACACAGAATTAAGTAAAAATATGGCATATAATGAAAGTAAAAACATTAATGAAAAAGTAATTGAATTCGATAATGGTTTTAAAGAAACTATAAAAAAATTTACTAACAAGAAAATTATACAAAAAAAAACAATGTAAATCGGTGGTTTAATAATGAAGTTGATTTAATGAAGAAGGATAAAATAGTTAAATATCAAATAGCAAAATTAAAAAACACAAATCAGGCATGGACCAATTACAAGACAAGAAGAAATACATACAAAGTAAAAATCGAAAACGAAAAAAATAAATACATTAATAATAAAATTAACAATGCACACGATCAAAAACAAATGTGGAGAGAGATTAAAGATCTAGTACTTAAAAAAACAAATAACGAGATAAAAAGTGTGATATTCAACCAAGTAGAATATGAAGATAATATGGAAATCGCTAATCAATTTAATAACTACTTTGTAAATAGTATTAAATCAATAAGAGACTCAATTGAAAATGTGCAATATGAAAACCAAATAACTGTGATAAACTCTAAATTCAAATTCCGTGAGATAAGCATCTTAGAACTTAAGAATATAATCATACAAATGAAAAATAAAACAGACTGTGATAAAATATCCAATAAAATTATTCTTGATAACTGGAACATAACAGGAGAAACATTATTAAAAATTATAAATAAATCATTAGAGACAGGCGTATTTCCCGAAAACTGGAAAAAAAACTATTATAACACCAATTGAAAAAGTACCAAAAACAAATAAATGCGAAGAATACCGGCCGATAAATACGTTAAAAACATGTGAAAAAATTTTGGAAAAGGTTGTGAAAGATCAATTAGAAAAGTATATGGAAAATAATGCTATACTGTCAAAGTACCAATCAGGATTCCGTAAAAAATACTCATGTGAAACGACGGTTAATTATGTAATAAGTAAATGGAAAAAATATAGAAAAAACAAAAAAGTGATGGCAATATTTCTAGATTTTAAACGAGCATTTGAAACAATCGACAGACAAATAATGGTGAAAAAATTATATATGTATGGAATACAAGGTACAGAATTAAATTGGTTTGAGTCATATTTGAAAAATAGAAAGCAAATAACAAAAGTTAATAATGTATTGTCAAATGAAATTGAAAATGATTTCGGTGTACCTCAAGGGTCAATTTTGGGAGCTCTTCTATTTATTATATATATTAATGATATGCCAAAAGTATTAGATAGAAGTGAAATAGTGCTATACGCAGATGATACGTTAATATACACGGAAGGGGAAGATGATGAAAGCTGCAGAGAAAATATGAACCACGGCATCAATAAAATTAACACTTGGTTAAAAATGAATAAATTAAAACTAAACGAAAACAAAACAAAAATAATTGAAATAAATATGAGTACTGAAGCAATATTTAAAATTAATGATAAAATAATAGAAAAGGTTGAACACATAAAATATCTGGGTTTTATAATAGATAAAGAATTAAAATTTAAAGAACATATAGACTACACATGTAAAAAAATTGGCAAAAAAATCGGATTTTTTAAAAGAATAAGAAATAAAATATCAAGAACAACTGCAATAAACATTTATAACACGATAATTAAACCACATTTTGAATATGGATCGACGATAATATATACATGCTGCACTGACAGTCAGGTGGATAGAATGCAAAAACTCCAAAACAAAGCAATGAGGGTTATAATTAAATGCAATCGATATACACACATCAATGAAATGCTTAGAGAACTAAAATGAATGAATATAAATCAAAGACTGAAATTCAACACTCTAATTTTTATTAAGAAAATGAAACAAGGGGATGCTCCTGAATATCTATGCGACCAAATAAAATATGTTGGAGAAGTTCAACCGTATGGATTAAGGAATACTGAAGACTTTCGAATACAAAGAGTCAAGACAACACACATGCAGAAATCTCTTTTCTACAAGGGTTTTAAACTATTTAATGAATTACCAAACAATATGAAAATTGAAAGAAACTACAATGTATTTAGAAAAAATGTACAAACTTTATAAGATACCATATATTTATATAGAGCTTACAACAAATGTGCTAAGAAACTATGTAATATTTTGTTTTTTGAATATTCAAAGTATTTTTAATACTAATAAATAAAAAAAAAAAAAAAAAAAAAAAAAAAAAAAAAGTGTTTCTGTGTGAAAGGAGTGACACTAGAAGTATGTGATCGGTGACTACCGTAAACCTTCTACCGTATAGTTATGGTGTTAAGAGATTACTTCTCATATGAATAGCCACTAACTCTTTCTCTATCACGGGTTTGTCCAAATCGTGCCTTGTCAACGTCGCGCTTGCATAAAAAATGGGTAACTCCGACCCCACTTCTCCTTGTGATAAGACCACACCAAGAGCATAGTTAGATGCATCAGTTGTCAATATAAAATGCCTTGTAAAATCAAGATATCTGAGTATCGGTGGTTCTAGTGAATTGTTTTTCAAAGTTTCGAATGTAAACTGGCACTCTGTGATCCACACAAAGGGCTTATTTTTCTTTAGGAGCTCATTCAAACTCTTCGCTATATCAGCATACTTTGGTATAAAACGTCTATAATAATTGCAAAATGCCACTAACCTTCTGACCATCCACATTCGACGGTATCGGATACTTCTTTATAACTTCCTTCTTGGCTGGATCTGCCTTTATGCCATTTTCCGTTATCAAGTGTCCAAGATAAACCAATTCTGGCTTTAGAAAACTGCACTTGCCTGCGTTAAGTTTCAAATTAAACCTCCTCATCCAGTGAAACATTCGAAAGATTTTCATTATGGTGTCTCAAACAGCAACCAAAAACTATTATGACATCCTCGTAAAGGAAAGTCTGTGAATCTAAACCACTCAATGCAATCGTTAACATCCTCTGGAAGCTATGAGGTGATATTTTCAGTCAAAAAGGTAAACGGTTGAACTGAAAAAGGCCATTACCGGCTGAAAAAACGGTTAGTGGACGTGAATTCTCGTATAGCCCTACCTGGTGAAATGAGACAGTCATGTCCAATGTTGAAAAATAATTGGGCCTACCTAGCCTGTCGAAGACGTCTTCGATAATAGTTAAAGGAAATTTTTCATTCACTATCTTATCGTTAAGCTTTCTGAAATCGACCACAAAACGACTATCATTCGAAGTCTTCTCGACTACTACACGCAATGGGGAGTTGTAAGGACTAATCAAATGTTCAGTTATGCCATCCTCAAATAGCTGATCTACATGATCATTTATCTCCTCCATCTGGAAAATCTTATACAATCTTTATAATTGATCTTCCTCAAATGTATTTTCAGCTTCTCCAATTCATCTTTACATTTCCTAATTGATTCCAATAGAAGCACACATGTTCCAAAAAAAATAAATAATAGCAGAAAAAAAATTTAAATTTCGCACCGTGTGCACCACCCTCAAATATTGCATACAAAATTCATACATAAAATTCTATTCCACCGTCTGGTGTGAACATCCCTTATGTTACCTCATAAAATATACATATGTGACGCGCAAAATAGTAAGGGACCTAAGGGTAAAAACCAGTTTTGTTCAGGAGAGCCATTTTAAAGATTTAAATACGTGTATCTTTGGGTTTCATAAAACGTGCATATCTATGGGAGGGAACACTTTTGGGGCATGCGATCGGTCTCATTCGATGCTCAGATGTTGTCCACACAAAAAAAAGTGAAAATTAATTTTTTTTACCCTTAGGTCCCATTCTCTATGCGATGTCACATATAAACATTTATAATCAAATAACTTAAAACTAATATATTATATGGTGCGAACAGCCTTTAATTTCAATTTAATTTAAGTGTTAGGTTTTCTCCTCCGCAGTTCATTCAACTATCTCTTACACCGTATATATATATATATGTATATATATATATATATATATATATATATATATATATATATATATATATATATATATATATATATATATATATATATATATATATATATATATATATATATATATATTGCGTTGTAATATTTGTTTAAAATATAAATATTGTATGCATTTTTCATATATATTTCATATATATTTTGTAAATATATATAAATATATATATATATATATATATATATATATATATATATATATATATATATATATATATATATATATATATATATATATATATATATATATATATATATATATATATATATATATATATATATATATATATATATTTATATATTTATATATATATATATATATATATATATATATATATATATATATATATATATATATATATTTATATATATTTACAAAATATATATGAAATATATATATATATATATATATATATATATATATATATATATATATATATATATATATATATATATATATATATATATATATATATATATATATATATAGGTTGAATTATATTTATTTTTTATGTTCCTTTCGTCTTCTTTCATATATATATATATATATATATATATATATATATATATATATATATATATATATATATATATATATATATATATATATATATATATATATATATATATATATATATATATATATATATATATATATATATATATATATATATATATATATATATATATATATATATATATATATATATATATATATATATATATATATATATATATATATATATATATATATATATATATATATATATATATATATGAAAGAAGACGAAAGGAACATAAAAAATAAATATATTTCAACCTAAAAGAAACGAAATCACTACACAAAAGAAAAAATAAAACACGCTATTTGCCATTAGAAAAGTTTTACTCAAATTTATACAGATTATTTCGAAATAACTCACACTTCTCTATGATTATAATGTACACAGGAAAAATATAATTTATGAATAATTAAAAGGAATTGCCGGCGGAATAACACAAAAGATCAGAAAAAGTATAAACGATACAATATTAACAGCTGATTGTCAATTTTATGGTTGAGTAACCATAACCAGAAAGCAGGGTTTATTTAAGTTGCAGAATTGTCTTCATGAAAGTTTTATACACAAAAGCCGTTATTTTTGAAACATATTAAAGGGTGTTCGCACTACATAATATATTAGTTTTAAGTTAATTGATTATAAATAATTATATGTGACGCGCAAAATGGAAAGGGACCTAAGGGTAAAACCCAGTTTTGTTCAGGAGAGCCATTTTAAAGATCTAAATACGTGTAGCTTTGGTGTACCATCACTTTCGTAAAACGCGCATATCTCTGGTAGGGAACACTTTTGGGGTATGGGATCGGTCTGATTCGTTGCTCAGATGTTGTCCACATCAAGAAAAAAAGTGAAATTTGATCTTTATTTTACCGTAAGGTCCTTTTCTCTATGCGCTGTCACACCGTAATGCGCTGACTACCGTAAACCTTCTACCGTATAGTTATGATGTTAAGAGAGTACTTCTCATATGAATAGCCACTAACTCTTTCTCTATCACGGGTTTGTCCAAACCGTGCCTTGTCAAGCCACTTCTTTTTGTGATAAGACCACACGAAGAGCATAGTTAGATGCATCAGTCCTCAATATAAAAGGCCTTGTAAAATCAAGATATCTGTGTATCGGTGGTTCTAGTGAATTGTTTTTCAAAGTTTCGAATGTAAACTGGCACTCTGTGATCCACACAAAGGGCTTATTTTTCTTTAGGAGCTCATTCAAACTCTTCGCTATATCAGCATACTTTGGTATAAAACGTCTATAATAATTGCAAAATGCCACTAACCTTCTGACCTCATCCACAATCGACGGTATCGGATACTTCTTTATAACTTCCTTCTTGGCTGGATCTGCCTTTATGCCATTTTCCGTTATCAAGTGTCCAAGATAAACCAATTCTGGCTTTAGAAAACTGCACTTGCCTGCGTTAAGTTTCAAATTAAACCTCCTCATCCTGTGAAACATTCGAAAGATTTTCATTATGGTGTCTCAAACAGCAACCAAAAACTATTATGACATCCTCGTAAAGGAAAGTCTGTGAATCTTAACCACTCAATGCAATCGTTAACATCCTCTGGAAGCTATGAGGTGATATTTTCAGTCAAAAAGGTAAACGGTTGAACTGAAAAAGGCCATTCCCGGTTGAAAAAACGGTTAGTGGACGTGAATTCTCGTATAGCCCTACCTGGTGAAATGAGGTAGTCATGTCCAATGTTGAAAAATATTTGGGCCTACCTAGCCTGTCGAAGACGTCTTCGATAATAGTTAAAGGAAATTTTTCATTCACTATCTTATCGTTAAGCTTTTTGAAATCGACCACAAAACGACTATCATTCGAAGTCTTCTCGACTACTACACGCAATGGGGAGTTGTAAGGACTAATCAAATGTTCAGTTATGCCATCCTCAAATAGCTGATCTACATGATCATTTATCTCCTCCATCTGGAAAATCTTATACAATCTTTATAATTGATCTTCCTCAAATGTATTTTCAGCTTCTCCAATTCATCTATACATTTCCTAATTGATTCCAATAGAAGCACACATGTTCCAAAAAAAATAAATAATAGCAGAAAAAAAATTTAAATTTCGCACCGTGTGCACCACCCTCAAGTATTGCATACAATATTTATACATAAAATTCTATTCCACCATCTGGTGTGAACATCCCTTATGTTACCTATATATATTTATATATATATATATATATATATATATATATATATATATATATATATATATATATATATATATATATATATATATATATATATATATATATATATATATATATATATATATATATATATATATATATATATATATATATATATATATATATATATATATATATATATATATATATATATATATTTACAAAATATATATGAAAGAAGACGAAAGGAACATAAAAAATAAATATATTTCAACCTAAAAGAAACGAAATCACTACACAAAAGAAAAAATAAAACACGCTATTTGCCATTAGAAAAGTTTTACTCAAATTTATACACATTATTTCGAAATAACTCACACTTCTCTATGATTATAATGTACACAGGAAAAATATAATTTATGAATAATTAAAAGGAATTGCCGGCGGAATAACACAAAAGATCAGAAAAAGTATAAACGATACAATATTAACAGCTGATTGTCAATTATATGGTTGAGTAACCATAACCAGAAAGCTGGGTTTATTTAAGTTGCAGAATTGTCTTCATGAAAGTTTTATACACAAAAGCCGTTATTTTTGAAACATATTAAAGGGTGTTCGCACTACATAATATATTAGTTTTAAGTTAATTGATTATAAATAATTATATGTGACGCGCAAAATGGAAAGGGACCTAAGGGTAAAACCCAGTTTTGTTCAGGAGAGCCATTTTAAAGATCTAAATACGTGTAGCTTTGGTGTACCATCACTTTCGTAAAACGCGCATATCTCTGGTAGGGAACACTTTTGGGGTATAGGATCGGTCTCATTTGTTGCTCAGATGTTGTCCACATCAAGAAAAAAAGTGAAATTTGATTTTTATTTTACCGTAAGGTCCTTTTCTCTATGCGCTGTCACACCGTAATGCGCTGACTACCGTAAACCTTCTACCGTATAGTTATGATGTAAAGAGAGTACTTCTCATATGAATAGCCACTAACTCTTTCTCTATCACGGGTTTGTCCAAATCGTGCCTTGTCAACGTCGCGCTTGCATAAAAAATGGGTAACTCCGACCCCACTTCTCCTTGTGATAAGACCACACCAAGAGCATAGTTAGATGCATCAGTTGTCAATATAAAATGCCTTGTAAAATCAAGATATCTGTGTATCGGTGGTTCTAGTGAATTGTTTTTCAAAGTTTCGAATGTAAACTGGCACTCTGTGATCCACACAAAGGGCTTATTTTTCTTTAGGAGCTCATTCAAACTCTTCGCTATATCATCATACTTTGGTATAAAACGTCTATAATAATTGCAAAATGCCACTAACCTTCTGACCTCATCCACATTCGACGGTATCGGATACTTCTTTATAACTTCCTTCTTGGCTGGATCTGCCTTTGTGCCATTTTCCGTTATCAAGTGTCCAAGATAAACCAATTCTGGCTTTAGAAAACTGCACTTGCCTGCGTTAAGTTTCAAATTAAACCTCCTCATCCTGTGAAACATTCGAAAGATTTTCATTATGGTGTCTCAAACAGCAACCAAAAACTATTATGACATCCTCGTAAAGGAAAGTCTGTGAATCTAAACCACTCAAACAATCGTTAACATCCTCTGGAAGCTATGAGGTGATATTTTGAGTCAAAAAGGTAAACGGTTGAACTGAAAAAGGCCATTCCCGGTTGAAAAAACGGTTAGTGGACGTGAATTCTCGTATAGCCCTACCTGGTGAAATGAGGTAGTCATGTCCAATGTTGAAAAATATTTGGGCCTACCTAGCCTGTCGAAGACGTCTTCGATAATAGTTAAAGGAAATTTTTCATTCACTATCTTATCTTTAAGCTTTTTGAAATCGACCACAAAACGACTATCATTCGAAGTCTTCTCGACTACTACACGCAATGGGGAGTTGTAAGGACTAATCAAATGTTCAGTTATGCCATCCTCAAATAGCTGATCTACATGATCATTTATCTCCTCCATCTGGAAAATCTTATACAATCTTTATAATTGATCTTCCTCAAATGTATTTTCAGCTTCTCCAATTCATCTATACATTTCCTAATTGATTCCAATAGAAGCACACATGTTCCAAAAAAAATGAATAATAGCAGAAAAAAAATTTAAATTTCGCACCGTGTGCACCACCCTCAAGTATTGCATACAATATTTATACATATAATTCTATTCCACCGTCTGGTGTGAACATCCCCTATGTTACCTCATAAAATATACATATGTGACGCGCAAAATAGTAAGGGACCTAAGGGTAAAAACCAGTTTTGTTCAGGAGAGCCATTTTAAAGATTTAAATACGTGTATCTTTGGGTTTCATAAAACGTGCATATCTATGGGAGGGAAAACTTTTGGGGCATGCGATCGGTCTCATTCGATGCTCAGATGTTGTCCACACAAAAAAAGTGAAAATTGATTTTTTATTACCCTTAGGTCCCATTCTCTATGCGATGTCACATATAAACATTTATAATCAAATAACTTAAAACTAATATATTATATGGTGCGAACAGCCTTTAATTTCAATTTAATTTAAGTGTTAGGTTTTCTCCTCCGCAGTTCATTCAACTATCTCTTACACCGTATTCCCCAAAACTTCCAATCTTCTTAATTTCTCATCTACATACTTTTTTGAATGCACTCTATTCCTGCTCTTCCTCGAATTTATTTTCAGCTTCTCCAATTCATCTATACATTTCCTAATGGATTCCAATAGAAACACACATGTTCCAAAAAAAATAAATAATAGCAGAAAAAAAATTATATCTCGCACCGTGTGCACCACCCTCAACTATTGCATACAAAATTCATATATAAAATTCTATTCCACCGTCTGGTGTGAACACCCCTCATAAAATATACATATAAATATTTATAATCATATAACTTAAAATTTTAATATGTTTCAGAAATAACGGCTTTTATGTATACAACTTTCATGAATACAATTCTGCAACTTAAATACAACCCTGTATTCTGGTACCGTTTACTCATTAACCATATAATTGACAATCAGCTGTATATTAACAACATTAATATTCCATCGTTTACACTCTTTCTGATCTTTTGTGTTATAACGCCTTTAATTCTATTTGTTTATTCATAAATTATATTTTTACTGAGTACTTTATAATCATAGAGAAGTGTGTGTTATTTCGAAATAATGTGTATAAATTTGGGTGATATTTTTCCAATGGCAAATAACGTGTTTTCTTGTTTCTTTTTTTCTTTTGTGTAGTGATTCCGTTTCTTATAGGTTGCAAAATATTCCTTTTTTTGTTCTTTTCTTCTTTTTTCTTTTATATTTTGTTAATTATTAATATATAATTTTTATTCTTATTTTTCTTTTTATGAAAATGTTTTTATTTATTTTTGCTTTCTTTATTTTAACAAAGAAATTTTATATTTTTTTTTTGTGTTTTAATATTTATTTAAAATAAAAATATTTTATGCATATTTTTGTTTTGAAAATAATTGGGTTTGTATTAAATCCACTCTCTGCCACATCTCTGCCGCAAAATCCCAGGGTGGTGATGGATCGTTGTTCAACCTACTCTTCAAGTCAGCCAGCTCCTTACGAAGTCTAGCTTTCGGCTGCGCGTCGTAGCTGGTTATCGGCACACTGGTATTAACGGGTACTACCTGATTGTTGTTCGAGTTGGGCAGGATCGCCAAGTAGTGTTTGTATATATTTAATGTGTTTGTATAAGATCACGCTTGCCTAATAAGTTGCCGGTGCTTTAAAATAACGCAACTGTTTCTAATTGGTGTTTTTGCTTTTGCCGGCACTCAAAAACGCAAAGGCAAATTTCTTTATTTTAGAGCACTTTAGAGCTCTTGAAATTTATAAATGAAAAACGTGCCAATTAATCGGCTGTTTCGCATTCAGACTGTTATCACTATTAGGGATGGTAGACTATTGCTAAATATCGAAATCACTACACTGTCACCCTTTCAAAAAAAGAAAAAAATAAATAAGTATAAAATCCAAAAACTTGCTTGTTTTTTTGTTTTATTTATTTATTTTTGCAATGATTTCCTTTTCTTTTCATCATTGTTGCTACCTTTGGAACTAACATTTATTCTAAAGTATGTTATACTTGTTTAACATTTTATTATGATATTTTCCTATCTTCCCATTCATATATATTATTGAATTTACTTCTTCGCTACAAACTCTTTTATATGGCCCTCGATATGGTGACTGATTCTTCTTCCTATTCATATCTTTCAACATAACAAGATCTCTTGTTTTCAAGCCTACAGGATTTGAGTGTGCTGAAGACCTGCTCAAGTTTTAACAAACCACATATTTCTGTCATCAACTGGTTCGTTGCCTTCGTACCCTTATCTTACTTTAGAACTTTAAAAGTCCCATACACAATCCTTAGCCACCATTAGACATGCGGTAATGTATTTGGGCAAATCACACAGACAACATCAATGGACCCACTGTATCATACAACTTCAAAACTTGTCCCTGGCGTGTCCGTTAATGTCAGTCTTCTTTCGTATGTCTTGTCTGTATGTTAATTTTGCACTGTGAGCAATCGACCACATAATCCTTTGCCATTTTACTCATATTCTTCCATATATATCGCTGCTTCAATTTTAAACATGTATTTCTAACACCCATTTGACCACCGTGCACTATATCGTGATATTCGCCTATTAACTTCAACTGTTTATTTTGACAGTTGATTCTCTTCGGTTCTTCGTATAGTAAAATTCTTAGATATGTCTTCATTTTCCGCTGTATCTCATTAACTACTCTTCCAAACTGCTCCATCGTTATTGATTCAAAAATATAATCACCCTTGTGAAAGCTAGCTCACGTATTCCTAATTTACTCATCTTTGATGTCAGTTTCTCCAAGGTCAACTTTGTGACCGAAGGATTTTCACTACATCCTGCCATAACATAAATATCTTCTACTTTAATACTTTTTCTATCTTTAGTGGTAATAACTTCAATCTCCTCATCTTTCGTATATCAACTCTAGATGTACAGTCCCAAACAAAAATTTGATATGGATTTCGGTCGAGTGTGTCACAACCTGTAACATAAAGGCTTTTTGTAATATCTGGATTTTTTTGTAATATCAGGGTTCTCTGTAATAGCATCTTTCGCCATGTTTCTTGTTATCGCAAGAACTTCTTTGTCATTAATCCCACTCGGAATCATCGCTTTGAGTATTTCACTATTCATAACTATTCCCGACAATGCATCGGCATTTGTATTCATTGTCCCTTTTTTTAGACTAAGACAAAATCATCCATTCTAATTCGAGTCATCTTTGATGATAAGTTTCTGTGTGAAAAGAGTGACACTAGAGGTATGAAAAGAGATAGTCATGTCCAATGTTGAAAAATATTTGGCCCTACCTAGCCTGTCTAAGACGTCTTCGATAATAGTTAAGAAAATTTTTCATTTACTATCTTATCGTTAAGCTTTTTGAAATCGACCACAAAACGACTATCATTCGAAGTATTCTTGACTACTACACGCAATGGGGAGTTGTAAGGACTAATCGAATGTTCAGTTATGTCATCCGCAAATAGTTGATCTACATGATCATTTATCTCCTTTATCTTCAAACTATGTAAAATCTCTACTACCTCCGCCTGAAGTTCTTCAAAATTTAATTAAAGTGTTAGGGTTTTCTCCTCCGCAATTTTTATTATTATCTCTTTCACTGTATTCCCCAAAACTTCCAATATTCTTAATTCCATGTCTGCAAACTTTTTTGAATGCACACTATTCCTGCTCTTCCTCAAATTTAATTTCAGCTTCGCCAATTCATTTATAAATTCCCTGATTGATTCCTTTAGAAAAACACATGTTCCAAACAAAAATCATAATAGAAGAAACAATAACTAGCTCCCTCAAAGAATATTGGAAGTTTTGGGGAATACAGTGAAAGAGATTAGGCAGGCTAGGTAGGGCCAAATATTTTTCAACATTGGACATGACTATCTCTTTTCATACCTCTAGTGTCACTCTTTTCACACAGAAACTTATCATCAAAGATGACTCGAATTAGAATGGATGATTTTGATTTAGTCTAAAAAAAGGGACAATGAATACAAATGCCGATGCATTGTCGGGAATAGTTATGAATAGTGAAATACTCAAAGCGATGATTCCGAGTGGGATTAATGATAAAGAAGTTCTTGCGATAACAAGAAACATGGCGAAAGATGCTATTACAGAGAACCCTGATATTACAAAAAAATCCAGATATTACAAAAAGCCTTGATGTTACAGGTTGTGACACACTCGACCGAAATCCATATCAAATTTTTGTTTGGGACTGTACATCTAGAGTTGATATACGAAAGATGAGGAGATTGAAGTTATTACCACTAAAGATAGAAAAAGTATAAAAGTAGAAGATATTTATGTTATGGCAGGATGAAGTGAAAATCCTTCGGTCACAAAGTTGACCTTGGAGAAACTGACATCAAAGATGAGTAAATTAGGAATACGTGAGCTAACTTTCACAAGGGTGATTATATTTTTGAATCAATAACGATGGAGCAGTTTGGAAGAGTAGTTAACGAGATACAGCAGAAAATGAAGACAGATCTAAGAATTTTACTATACGAAGAACCGAAGAGAATCAACTGTCAAAATAAACAGTTGAAGTTAATAGGCGAATATCACGATATAGTGCAAGGTGGACAAATGGGTGTTAGAAATACATGTTTAAAATTTAAGCAGCGATATATATGGAAGAATATGAGTAAAATGGCAAAGGATTATGTGGTCAATTGCTCACAGTGCAAAATTAACATACAGACAAGACATACGAAAGAAGACTGACATTAACGGACACGCCAGGGACAAGTTTTGAAGTTGTATGATACAGTGGGTCCATTGATGTTGTCTGTGTGATTTGCCCAAATACATTACCGCATGTCCAATGGTGGCTAAGGATGGTGTATGGGACTTTTAAAGTTCTAAAGTATGATAAGGGTACGAAGGCAACGAACCAGTTGATGACAGAAATATGTGGTTTGTTAAAAATTGAGCAGGTCTTCAGCACACTCAAATCCTCTAGGCTTGAAAACAAGAGATCTTGTTATGTTGAAAGAGATGAATAGGTAGAAGAATCAGTCACCATATCGAGGGCCATATAAAAGAGTTTGTAGCGAAGAAGTAAATTCAATAATATATATGAATGGGAAGATAGGAAAATATCATAATAAAATGTTAAACAAGTATAACATACTTTAGAATAAATGTTAGTTCCGAAGGTAGCAACAATGATGGAAAGAAAAGGAAATCATTGCAAAAATAAATAAATAAAACAAAAAAACAAGCAAGTTTTTGGATTATATACTTATTTTTTTTTTTGAAAGGTTGACAGTGTAGTGATTTCGATATTTAGTAAGAGTCTACCATCCCTAATAGTGATAACAGTCTGAATGCGAAACAGCCGATTAATTGGCACGTTTTTCATTTATAAATTTCAAGAGCTCTAAAGTGCTCTAAAATAAAGAAATTTGCCTTAGCGTTATTGAGTGCCGGCAAAAGCAAAAACACCAATTAGAGCCAGTTGCGTTATTTTAAAGCGCCGGCAACTTATTAGGCAGGCTTGATCTTATACAAACACATTAAATATATACAAACACTACTTGGCGATCCTGCCCAACTCGAACAACAATCAGGTAGTACCCGTTAATACCAGTGTGCCGATAACCAGCTACGGCGCGCAGCCGAAAGCTAGACTTCGTAAGGAGCTGGCTGACTTGAAGAGTAGGTTGAACAACGATCCACCACCACCCTGGGATTTGGCGGCAGAGATGTGGCAGAGAGTGGATTTAATACAAACCTAATTATTTTCAAAACAAAAAAATGCATTAAATATTTTTATTTTAAATAAATATTAAAACACAAAAAAAAATATATAATTTCTTTGTTAAAATAAAGAAAGCAAAAATAAATAAAAACATTTTCATAAAAAGAAAAATAATAATAAAAATTAAATATTAATAATTAACAAAATATAAAAGAAAAAAGAAGACAAGAACAAAAAAAGGAATATTTTGCAACCTATAAGAAACGGAATCACTACAAAAAAGAAAACACGTTATTTGCCATTGGAATAATGTCACCCAAATTTATACACATTATTTCGAAATAACACACACTTCTCTATCATTATAAAGTACACACAAGGGCGTAGCCAGGATATGAAATAGGGTGGTGCCACGAAAATTATGATTTTTTATGATTATGATTTTTTATGATTATGATTTATTGTGATTATTACAATTTCGATCTATATAGATATATAATTATTTTTTGATAATAAATAAAATTGCATATTATTTTACCGTTTAAACGAGCTTCAGTCATTGTGGAGCGCAACCATGTTTTTACTCGCCTTAAAGTGCTAAATGACCGCTCAACAGTTGCAGTAGTGCACGGCTGTGACAATGAAATTAATAACGCCTTCCTTATATTTGGATAAAATAATCCAGCGTCTTTCAAAATACTCGCCAGCTCTAAGTCGGCTAATTCGTCTTTACCCATTTTTTTTTGTTGCCAAGAATTATACCAAAGCTCAATTTCTCCTTCCAAGTCATCCAACTCATAAAAATGCTCAAACGTTTTTGTGGCATCTTTAAGTTCTTCCAGCTTCAAAGAAAGCATGTTTGACGGGTGCAAACAATGAATTGCAAACGCTGGCCTATTATCTTCATTAAATCTTCTGTCCAGTGATGAAAATAAAGAATCTATATAAGGAATGTATATAGATCGCTTCCAGTATTCAGCAGGTGATGAAAATGGGGGATTTGAACGGTGCCCTGTGCATTAGTTCGGTGTTCCTGTAGAACGGCCATTATTAATTTTATTTGCTTGGCACATTGCAATAAATCCATAGTTTTAGACTGCAAAATATTTGCAGGTTCCAACAGAAGGGAATACTGTGCAATTACAAAAACACTGAAAACGAAAACGGGCTGAGTGGCTGCGCAATGGAGTTGAAAGGCATGTTTCCGCGTGTTCTGATTTCCTTCACCTGTTAACCTTTCCAATGTTTCCACAATATCAACAAAGTTTTCTTTGAAACGCGCGATACTTTTATATTTGTGTGACCAACGTGTCTCGCAGAGCATGGGGATACTTGGAATGCACTTTCTTCTCAAAGGTGATTCCCGAAAAAAAATTATAATATCTTTTATTGTACCTGTAAATGAAAAGATTGAAGATAAATTCATTGTAAATCCGTAAACAGTTAAATACATACCTATCGTATTTCGAATTTCTGGGATAACGTTTAGATCGTTTACAACGAGGTTCAGTTTGTGTGCTTTTTTAAATTTTTGCCTCAAAATATTTTGTACACCTCCTTCTTTTCTAGCCATAGTACTACAACCATCATAGCCCTGCCCAACACATTTAGATTCATCCAGTTGCAATGTCGATATAAAATTTTGAATTTCTTCGGCAATACATTTTGCATTCATTGCATTTAATTCCACAAACCCAAGAAATTCTTCTCGAATTAAACATTTTTCCTCGTCAAAGAAGCGTATTCCAACAGATAGTTGCTCTTTCCCCGATATATCCGCTGTTTCGTCAGCTAATATGCTGTACGCAATAGATTTTTTTATGTCCTGCACGATGTCGTCTTTTATTATTAAATCACATATAGTAATTAATTGATTTTGGATTTGTGGAGACAAGTATTTTGCATTTTTGTTCGAATTATCTAAATGCCTTTGCAAAATCTGGTCGCCACAATCGATTCTCAGACTTATTAGATCTTGGAAAATACCTAAATAAAAAAATTTATAGTATAAGATTTTCTTTATTAAAAAACTGTACTACCTGGAGTAGTGCTATATTGATTTTTTCCTCGCAAAGCCATGTCATGTGTTCCGCAAAATAAAATACATGTTGTGATGGAGGTAACAATTTTACGGTTCTCCTCAATCAGTTTCTTATGACCTGAAACCATCATTGCGTCTACTGGAATATTTGTCAAAAATGATTTCGCTGCTTCTACCGCTTGCTTATGCCATTGATTACTAGCATGTTTTTTGCAATGCTCATGCATTTGTTTATAGCGTACAAAAGCTTTTATAATAAATGCTCCTGTATACCCTTGTACGTTTTTTGGAGGAAAAAGAACGCAATACATACAAACAAACTGATCCCTTCAATTTTTTGGAGTACGCAAGCCAAGGAGTATACATTTGTAGCCAATAGTGACAAAATTTTCTTTTTGGGTCAGCGGAATCTTCGGCAAAATTATAATTCGGCAGTGGTATCCAGCAGTTATTTAGCATTTCTCTTTTAGCACTGTCATCCATTACAAATACGCGACCAACCCACTGTCCAATATCATTTATAGGCCAATTATCAGCAAAATCTTCCCCCATTGCTTCTTGGATCACTGGATCTGATACCACTGGTTCTTGTGGCAAGGAATCGCATACATTTTTTTCTTGTACAGCCTCTTCATCTGGTTGAAGCTTGCGTTTTTTACTAACACCAATTCCTAAAAATAATAATTTTTAGTTTAAATTATGATAATGAAATACATTGTTTGTGTTTCATATATAACTAGCGGAGCCCGGCGAGCGTTGCAACGCCCAAGAAATTCCTGTAGTTTATTGACATGCATACGGATACACAATATTTTTAGTCAACAGATCGGATGTATAAATCTACATATGTATGTGACGCGCAAAATAGAAAGAGACCTAAGGGTAAAAACCGGTTTTGTTCAGGAGAGCCATTTTAAAGATTTAAATACGTGTATCTTTGGTGTAGAATCGTCGACTTCACTTTCATAAAACGCACATATCTCTGGGAGGGAACACTTTTGGGGCATGGGGTCGGTCTCATTCGATGATCAGATGTTCTCCACATCAAAAAAAAAAGTGAAAATTGAGATTTTCTTACCCTTAGGTCCCTTTCTCTATTCCCACCCAATTTAGAAATTCTGTAAGGTAATTTACCACTTCTTCCTGACCCATCATTATGTAGATTGAATGATATCTGGCAGATTCTCAGGACAATTTCAATTGAATTTGTTCATTTATTAAACTTTTTGACATCATGATTTTTGGGAGGTAACATTGCCAACATGAACTTTTTCCCAAACCGGCCATGGAGCATTTGTCCCAAATGAAGATTTTACACATTTTAAGGACTATTGCCGCACCTAATTTTTGCTAATGTTGCAATCTTCGTCGAATTGCTCTTCTAGCACCAGGTCTCTGTCTTGGACGTCATTTCTGTCTCGAATAGATGCAGGCATACCAAGTTGACAAATGACTTTTTTGTTGATTGATAAGCATAAGTCCTCTATCAATATTAGATCTGTTGCACGCGCTTGCATAAGAACGTCTTCACTGAGGCGTTTGACACAGTTCTCTAGCATTTAATGCATGTTGTTGTGCACTTTTGCACGGGCGCATTGATGTTCACCGTCGTCAGTAGTACGTATGTACCAAATTGTACCAGTTTTCAGTCTTCCAGTTTAAAAAACAAACACTTTTGCCTCACCCCCATCGACCTAAAACCGCACACTTCCACTGTTTTAACGAATGCCAATACCTCCTAAATTGACATTCCCCGTCATCAGTACTACATGTCTATAAGTTTTCAGCTTCTAACTATAAAAAAATGCTTTTGCCCCCTCGGCCCACCAATCGAAACACTAAAATCCATCTATAATTGATCTTTTCCGTCATTAGTACAGTATTCCATCAAATCTCAGCCTTCGTCAGTTTCTCGTTATCTCAAAAAGTGAAAATTGATTTTTTGACACGTAAGCTCCCTTTTCGTAGACCAGGTCACCTATATGTATATTGTCCTCACACAATAATATTATGATCGCACAAAAATATGTTTACCACGCCCCTTCCGCCCACTTAACAAAAATCAAAATTTCGTCTTTAAATTGGTATTCCCCGTCATCTATACTATATATGTGCCAATTTTGAGCCTTCTAGCTCTAAAAACCACTTTTGCCACGCCCCTCCGCCCACAGTCCAAGTTTTGTAAAAAAAACCAGTCTAGATTACCCGCAGTGATAAGCTAAAGCTTCCTGAAAATTTCATCAAAATCGGTTCAGCGGTTTAGGAGGCCATACGCCCCATACATACATACATACATCCATTTTTATATACATATATAGATAATTAAAACTCACCGGTGAAAAAGTTGCGTATATCCATTTGAATTTTTTTTTTTATTTTTAAATATTAAACGCTTTATTTCACACCTAAAACACTTGTGACACAATTAAAAGTTTCCTTAAAACTAAACAACAGATGCAACTTCCAAATGAAGCAAAACGCGAAAACAAATGTATAACGGTATTTCTTGCAAAAAAAGCAGAGTTCAAAAAATACACTCACGATACACACAATGTACTGTTGGAAAGCAACAGATACACATTTTTATTTTCGTATCAATTATGTGTGTTTCCAAATTTTGCATAATACCGATCACAAACATGAGTGTGTTTTGTTCTAATCCCTGCAAACTATTTGGATCGCGGGAGATTCGTCCGCGAATTCCCAGGAAGATGAGTTTCATCGCCGGCGATTATCATCTGTGAATCGCTGGGGAATCCCCTGTTGTAAGCAGCTGTACCCTTAAAGCGATTTGCCAGGAAGAGCCTTGAACAATGTATGGTGAAGAATCATGAGTAGCCGAGAAGTGCCGTAAACAATTCATTCGGACGAGTCGCAAGGGAATTGCTTAGACGATTCGTAAGCGATTCTTCTTTGGGGATTGCTTGAGATTAGTTTCGGGGATTAGCAAACGCATCGCTGTGGCGAGTAAGAAGCGAATCGCTGAAAGGAATCGCTAATGATTTTAAGAGAAATTACAAAGAATTACTTATCAAACAAAGAATTCATAATCATTAAAGCGAATGGACTGAAAAGCGAC
Source organism: Hydrotaea diabolus (assembly GCA_963513945.1). Taxonomy (NCBI): domain Eukaryota; kingdom Metazoa; phylum Arthropoda; class Insecta; order Diptera; family Muscidae; genus Hydrotaea; species Hydrotaea diabolus. The sequence goes on from CAUPSE010000039.1 coordinate 54,490, forward strand.
CACTTTATTGGTATATTTTATAAAATATTTACATTTATTGGAATAATAAAATAAAATTAAACAAATATAATAATTTTAATACACAATTTTAAAATAAATAATATACACAAAATTAACACGTTGATAGAGGACTGCATTGATTTTAGTGTCCTAAGAACATTAAAATTTTCTTAAAACCACACCACTCACTTGCACGTTCACAACTAGAATGACAATTTTACCAATTTCTCCTGAAACGCATATTTTATTTACGGTTATATCCCCCACAAATTATTTACGCAATGGTTAAGCGATTCATTGCAAAACGATCATCTGGGCGAATCGCATATTAATCGCTATGGCGATGAGTAAGCGATTCATCGAAAAATGGTCGCCATGAAGAATTGCGGAATCATCGTCGAGACGATTTATCTCTTAAGAATCGTCCAACTGTTTGAAGAAAGATTTTGAAATTCGCGAATGCATTGCTTAGGCGAGGGCTAAGCGATTAATCGTCAAGTGATCGTCAGTAAGAACCACGGAATCATCGCTTTAGTTATGGGTAAGCGATTCATCGTCATATGTCCGCTAGGAGGAATCGCAGATTAATCGTGGGGACGATTAATCACTTAAGAATCTTCTAACTGTTTGTAGAAAGATTTTGCGATTCGCGAATGCATTGAGTAGGCGATGGTTAGCGAATCATCATCAATTTATCATTAGGGCGAATCGCGGAATCATCGTGTGACAATCCATCTTCCAACAAGCAGCAAATGGTTTGCAGGGAGCGTTTGTACACATGTAGCAACAAGGCATTTACTTGTGTACGCCAGGCAATGCCTGTATATGAGTCGTACATGTATTGTGCTAGCAATGCATCGCGTTTCTACAAGGCAAGAAGTTGTCATTTGAATCGGAGTCACGCGGATCTCTGAGACAGAACTACATGTTCCCTCAAATTAGAATATTTTTTTGTTTTTGTGGTATAATCTCTGGTCACACGCTAGAAGCGAAACAATGTCTTCGTACTCTTTGATGATAACTACATTTCCCTCAATTGAATAGTACCTTCAGTGGATTTTTAATAATTTTATATTGTACGCATGTAAAAACAAAAAAAATATAGAATTAGGTGGGTGCCACGGCCCTCTAGGCCCATACCTGGCTACGCCCATGAGTACACAGTAAAAATATAATTTATGAATATACAAATAGAATTAAAGGCGGAATAACACAAAAGATCAGAAAGAGTGTAAACGATAGAATATTAATGTTGTTAATATACAGCTGATTGTCAATTATATGGTTAATGAGTAATCGGTACCAGAATACAGGTTTGTATTTAAGTTGCAGAATTGTATTCATGATAGTTGTATACATAATAGCCGTTATTTTTGAAACATATTAAAATTTTAAGTTATATGATTATACATATTTATATGTATATTTTATGAGGGGTGTTCACACCAGACGGTGGAATACAATTTTATATATGAATTTTGTATGCAATAGTTGAGGGTGGTGCACACGGTGCGATATATAATTTTTTTTCTGCTATTATTTTTTTTTTTTGGAACGTGTGTGTTTCTATTGGAATCCATTAGGAAATGTATCGATGAATTGGAGAAGCTGAAAATAAATTCGAGGAAGAGCAGGAATAGAGTGCATTCAAAAAAGTATGTAGATGAGAAATTAAGAAGATTGGAAGTTTTGGGGAATACGGTGTAAGAGATAGTTGAATGAACTGCGGAGGAGAAAACCTAACACTTAAATTTAATTGAAATTTTTTTTTTTTCAATTCAATTCAGTTTATTTATTAGCATGTAGATTGGTCTAGTTATTAACATACTTATTAAAGAGTTGAGGTACAAATTAACCTTTTCTTCTTAAGCATTATTTATGATTTTGGAGTTAACTATAGTATAAGGATACATATAAGTTTAGCTAGAGAAGGAAAAATTTACAAAAACCTTACTGAGAGATTTTAAATCTTAATCTAAGTAGTAAAACCTAACAATCAACTAATCCTAATCTTAATCTAAATTACATCGAGAGAAGCTCTCTAATATGGTTGTAATCCGAATACTGACATTTATTCATAAAGCTAGTTGTAAGTCGTTCCAACCTGTTCAAAACCAGTTCCACTTCAGCGGAATCGTGAAGTCGTCGTGTTGAATAATGCCATGGAAGGCTATAAATCAGCTTCAGAATTTTGTTTTGGGCTATTTGCAGCTTCGTAATATGAGTAGCGACTGCCGTACTCCAAGCAGGTGCCCCGTAGAATAGGACCGATTGAAATATCGCTTTGAATATAAACATCTTATTCGGTATGTTCAGTTGAGATTTCCTGTTAATTAACGGGTACATAAGACGAATTAGGTGGTGAAATTTGTTCAAGATGCTTTCTATATGGGGTTTAAATTTCATCTTTGGGTCTAAAGTCACTCCAAGGTATTTCACATTTTCCTCCCATTTTATTTCGCAATTATTAAATCGTATGCAGCTTTGAGGGACGTATATGGATTTTCGTCTTCTAGTGAAATAAATAGCCTGTGTTTTTTGAGCATTAACAAGGATTTTCCATTTCTTGAAATATGCATGTAATTTATTTGTAGCTGCTTGCAGTTTTGTTATTACATCGTTCGACAATATTGCAGATGTTAGTATGGCAGTGTCGTCTGCAAATATTGACACAGAGCAATCGTCGAGGGAAGGCAGGTCGGACGTGAAAATGTTGTATAGAAGTGGAGAGAGGCACGATCCTTGTGGACAACCTGCCGTAATTTCTGTGTTCGATGATACTTTACCACAAGCATGTACTTTAAACCCACGGCCAGTTAGGAAGGAATTAATTATCTTCACAATATATGCTGGAAATTTATGTTTTATCATTTTAAAAATTAGTGCGTTGTGCCAAACGGAATCAAATGCAGCTTTAATGTCTAATAGGATCATTCCAGTAGATTGACCGGTATTGAAATTACTATGGACCAATTTTCTAATGCGCGTTAATGGGTGATTAGTATTGTGTTGTCGTCGAAACCCAAATTGCTGTGGGGGTAGTATACAATTGGCATCTACGAACTTGTTCAGCTTTTCTTTTATAGTCTTCTCTAAAATTTTACTTAACGATGATAAGAGGCTTATTGGTCTGTAGGATGAAGGGTCCTCTGGAGGCTTATTTGGCTTTTTTATTGGGATGACCTTAGATTCCTTCCATGCTCGAGGAAAATAAGAAAGTCGAAGACAGGCATTTATAATAGTTGTAATATATTTCACTCCCTTTGTTGGTAAAGCTTTCAAGCATCTATTGTCGATATTATCTTTACCCGGAGCTTTACGAGGTTTTAGTTCTTTGATATATCTTGTTATCGTGGCGACATCGATAAAGCTATCAGCTGAACTTGGATCAGGCATCAATGGTATCTGGAGTGCTTCATTAACTTGGTTAATTGTTTCATTGTCGCTCAAGTTAGACGTAATTTGATGGTTCGAACTAAATGTTTGTGCTAGTATTTCGCATTTTTCGATACCACTATTAAAGCGCAATCCATTATGTATAATTGTTGGAATGTTGTTCGACTTCTTCCTTAAAATTTTTGTAGCATTCCAAAAAGGGGAAGAGCCAACTTCCATTGTGGACAAAAATGAGTTCCAGGAAATATTCTTAAATTTAGCAATTTCGTCTTGAACACGCCGATTTAGAATTTTAAGGTTAATTTTATCCGTAATGTGACGGTACCGTATCCAATTTCTTCGACAATAATTTCGCAATGTGATAAGATTTTTTACATTAGGTGGAAAAGGTTTTCGTTTAATAGGCAACTTCCTTTTTGGTATACTAAGTTCTTTTGCCATTATAATAACATTAGTAAAGTCGTCGATCAAGCTGTCGATTTGTACTGATTCTTCTAGTGATTCTGGGCTGACAAGTGTAAGATGGGAATTAATTATTCTAGAAAAGCGAGGCCAATTTGCGTTCTTGTAATCAAATATTTTTGGAGCATTACCAACTGTCGACATATTCATAGCTATCTTAACGGGTAAGTGATCTGAGCTTAAATCGTTAATAACGTTTATTGTAGAAAAGTTGCTTAAGTTATTTGTTAAAAAGAAGTCTAATGTTGAGTTTTGTCGTCCAAGACTGGATGAAATATAGGAATGCTCTTTGGGCGCTAATATATTCATGTCGTATGTCTGAAGTTTCTCATAGAGTATCTTTCCCCAACAATTTGATCGCGCGCAGCCCCATGTACTGTGCCTACTGTTGAAATCTCCGCCCAACAGGTAGGAATTTCTATTTATACTTAGTTTACGTATGTCAGCTGCGAATTTTTGTTTTTTGTTCCCTGTTGATCCTATATGACCACCAGGAAAGTAACATGAAAATATGTCCGTACTGTGACCGTTCGGCCAATAAATCTTTATTCCAATATTCTCTATCAAAGACGTGTTGACAATTGGTAATAGAGTATGTTTAATGTTTCTTTTTAGAATGATGGCAACACCTCCTCCTCTTCCATTTTCGCGATCATTCCTGTAAGTGTAGAACTCATTATGTCTAATGGACATACGGTTGTTCAACCATGTTTCAGATAGGAGACATATATCTATGTTATTATTTAAGAGAAACTCAAAAAGTTCTTCTTTCTTATTCCGAATGCCTCTGGCATTCCAAGTAATAATATTGATTTGGTGATGCATTAATACACGAATTTGCAAGCTAGTTCTGTGATTACAGTGAATTGATCTGCCTTCGATTTGCAGGTTCTCAATCTTGATACTAATTCCATTGTCAAGTTCTGTAGTTCTTGTATTGAAAATAAATCGTTTCCAGGGTCATGGACGTTATTAAAATTAAGATTGGGTCGAGGTTGACTCCAGTGATTAGTTCCGTTTTGGTTACTTTGCCGTAAATTATTAGGAAATTGATTTCCATAGTCGGCAAACAAGTTGATCGGCTTATTAACTCTCGTGGTTTTTTTATGGAGCCGCTGCCTTAATTCCAAGTAGTTTTGTCGACTAGGACAGTTAGGGGATAGCGCTTCGTGTGGTCCGTTGCAATTAGCACATTTAGTTGTCTGAGTGGTACATTCTGAGGTTTTGTGGTGGCCAGCGCATTTTGCACAGAAGGTTTTAACGTTGCAGTAGGATGATCCGTGCCCAAACATTTGGCAATTCCGACACTGAGTGATATTATTTTTTTGGGTACTCTTGTGCTCCCATTTTACACGAATGTAGTCAATGTTACAGTGATTATCTCTAAGTTCTCTCAAGGAGGTCGATTGCCTTTTGAAATAGACAACATAAAATACAATTTCATTGTTGGCTCTTCCAGTTCTATGAACTAGTTTGACATCTATACAGCATAAACCCCTATTGATTAATTTGGTTTTCAATTCGTCCGTGTTTTGCTTATCTAGGCCTATAAGCAGGGCTTTAAACGGCTTCTCATGTTTAGCAGCATATTGGAAGTACTCATATTTACCTTTTAAATCAAGAATCAGTTTGTCATAATCACTCTGTTTTTGGCAGTGGACCTTCAAACCAATTGAGATTTTTCTTATTGCAAAATCTTCAATTTTAAGTGCTTTACAAATTTGTGTTAGTTGAGTTGTTGTACACTTCAGAATGGTAAGTGGTGGTATATATGGTTTTTTGTTTTTGTTTTCCACAATCATTTCATTTTGCACGTTGTCATCGACATCCAACGTTTGCAATGGTTGAAAGTAATTTGAACTCGTAACGGGAGCATTTGTAATATGTTTTGTTTTTGTTTTTTTCATAGCAATGCTTGAGCCGAGACTAGTCTCATGATTAGCACTGGTGCGCTTAATTGTTGTTGTTCTTAAGACTATTGTAATCTGTCGTTCTTTTTGTTACTGTTTCAAGCAGTACAGACAGTCTTGTATATTTGTATGTTGATGTTTTTACGATGATATTACACAGAATAGCACACTTAATGATGATACGTCCGTTGATGTTCGCGGTCGGTTGGCGACTGATAATTGAAATTAAAGGCTGTTCGCACCATATATCTAATATATTAGTTTTAAGTTATTTGATTATAAATGTTTATATGTGACATCGCATAGAGAATGGGACCTAAGGGTAAAAAAATCAATTTTCACTTTTTTTTGTGTGGACAACATCTGAGCATCGAATGAGACCGATCGCATGCCCCAAAAGTGTTCCCTTCCATAGGTATTCACGTTTTATGGAACCCAAAGATACACGTATTTAAATCTTTAAAATGGCTCTCCTGAACAAAACTGGTTTTTACCCTTAGGTCCCTTACTATTTTGCGCGTCACATATGTATATTTTATGAGGTAACTTAACGGATGTTCACACCAGACGGTGGAATAGAATTTTATGTATGAATTTTGTATGCAATATTTGAGGGTGGTGCACACGGTGCGAAATTTAAATTTTTTTTGTGCTATTATTTATTTTTTTTGGAACATGTGTGCTTCTATTGGAATCAATTAGGAAATGTGTAGATGAATTGGAGAAGCTGAAAATACATTTGAGGAAGATCAATTATAAAGATTGTATAAGATTTTCCAGATGGAGGAGATAAATGATCATGTTGATCAGCTATTTGAGGATGGCATAACTGAACATTCGATTAGTCCTTACAACTCCCCATTGCGTGTAGTAGTCGAGAAGACTTCGAATGATAGTCGTTTTGTGGTCGATTTCAGAAAGCTTAACGATAAGATAGTGAATGAAAAATTTCCTTTAACTATTATCGAAGACGTCTTCGACAGGCTAGGTAGGCCCAATTATTTTTCAACATTGGACATGACTGTCTCATTTCACCAGGTAGGGCTATACGAGAATTCACGTCCACTAACCGTTTTTTCAACCGGGAATGGCCTTTTTCAGTTCAACCGTTTACCTTTTTGACTGAAAATATCACCTCATAGCTTCCAGAGGATGTTAACGATTGCATTGAGTGATTTAGATTCACAGACTTTCCTTTACGAGGATGTCATAATAGTTTTTGGTTGCTGTTTGAGACACCATAATGAAAATCTTTCGAATGTTTCACAGGATGAGGAGGTTTAATTTGAAACTTAACGTAGGCAAGTGCAGTTTTCTAAAGCCAGAATTGGTTTATCTTGGACACTTGATAACGGAAAATGGCATAAAGGCAGATCCAGCCAAGAAGGAAGTTATAAAGAAGTATCCGATACCGTCGAATGTGGATGAGGTCAGAAGGTTAGTGGCATTTTGCAATTATTATAGACGTTTTATACCAAAGTATGCTGATATAGCGAAGAGTTTGAATGAGCTCCTAAAGAAAAATAAGCCCTTTTTGTGGATCACAGAGTGCCAGTTTACATTCGAAACTTTGAAAAACAATTCACTAGAACCACCGATACTCAGATATCTTGATTTTACAAGGCATTTTATATTGACGACTGATGCATCTAACTATGCTCTTGGTGTGGTCTTATCACAAGGAGAAGTGGGGTCGGAGTTACCCATTTTTTATGCAAGCGCGACGTTGACAAGGCACGATTTGGACAAACCCGTGATAGAGAAAGAGTTAGTGGCTATTCATATGAGAAGTATTCTCTTAACACCATAACTATACGGTAGAAGGTTTACGGTAGTCACCGATCACATACATCTAGTGTCACTCCTTTCACACAGAAACACATCATCAAAGATGACTCGAATTAGAATGGATTTAAGCGACTGTGAGATAGTCTATAGAAAGGGGACAATGAATACAAATGCCGATGCATTGTCGGGAATAGTTATGAATAGTGAAATACTTAAAGCGATGATTCCGAGTGGGATTAATGATAAAGAAGTTCTTGCCATTACAAGAAACATGGCGAAAGCCCTGATAATACAAAAAAAACCCAGATATTACAAAGAGCCTTGATGTTATAGGTTGTGACACGCTCGACCGAAATCCATATCAAATTTTTGTTTGGGACTGTACATCTAGGGTTGATATACGAAAGATGAGGAGATTGAAGTTATTACCACTAAGGATAGAAAAAGTATAAAAGTAGAAGATATTTATGTTATGGCAGGATGTAGTGAAAATCCATCGGTCACAAAGTTGACCTTGGAGAAACTGACATCAAAGATGAGTAAATTAGGAATACGTGCGCTAGCTTTCACAAGGGTGATTATATTTTTGAATCAATAACGATGGAGGAGTTTGGAAGAGTAGTTAATGAGATACAGCGAAAAATGAAGACAGAACTAAGAATTTTATTATACGAAGAACCGAAGGGAATCAACTGTCAAAATAAACAATTGAAGTTAATAGGCGAATATCACGATACAGTGCAAGGTGCACACCTGGGTGTTAGAAATACATGTTTAAAATTGAAGCAGCGATATATATGGAAGAATATTAGTAAAATGGCAATGGATTATGAGGTCAATTGCTCACAGTGCAGAAATAACAAACAGACAAGACATACGAAAGAAGACTAACATTAACGGACACGCCAGGGACATGTTTTGAAGTTGTATGATACAGTGGCTCCATTGAGGTTGTCTGTGTGATTTGCCCAAATACATTACCGCATGCTGAATGGTGGCTAAGGATGCAAGAACAGTCACTTGGACTTTAGTAGAGCGTTTTATACTGGTGTATGGGAGTTTTAAAGTTCTAAAGTCAGATAAGGGTACGGAGGCTACGAACCAGTTGATGACAAAAATATGTATATATGGTTTGTTAAAAATTGAGCAGGTCTTCAGCACACTCAAATCCTCTAGGCTTGAAAACAAGAGATCTTGTTCTGTTGAAAGAGATGAATAGGAAGAAGAATCAGTCACCATATCGAGGGCCATATAAAATAGTTTGTAGCGAAGAAGTAAATTAAATAATATATATGAATGGGAAGATAGGAAAATATCATAATAAAATGTTAAACAAGTATAACATACTTTAGAATAAATGTTGGTTCCGAAGGTAGCAACAATGATGAAAAGAAAAGGAAATCATTGCAAAAATAAATAAATAAAACAAAAAAACAAGCAAGTTTTTAGATTATATACTTATTTTTTTTTGAAAGGGTGACGGTGTAGTGATTTCGATATTAAGTAATAGTCTACCATCCCTAAAAGTGATAACAGTCTGAATGTGAAACAGCCGATTAATTGGCACGTTTTTCATTTATAAATTTCAAGCGCTCTAAAGTGCTCTAAAATAAAGAAATTTGCCTTAGCGCTATTGAGTGCCGGCAGAAGAAAAAAACCTTAAGCGCCAGTTGCGTTATTTTAAAGCGCCGGCAACTTATTAGGCAGGCTTGATCTTATACAAACACATTAAATATATACAAACACTATATGGCGATCCAGCCCAACACTCGAACAACACTCAGGTATCAGGATTAAAGCTGTAACCATAACGCGAATAGTGCGACTTCGCAAGGAGCTGGCTGACTTGAAGAGTAGGTTGAACAACGATCCACCACCAACCTGGGATTTGGCGGCAGGTATGTGGCAGAGAGTGGATTTAATAGAAACCCAATTATTTTCAAAACAGAAAAATGCATAAAATATTTTTTATTTTAAATAAATATTAAAACACAAAAAAATATATATAATTTCTTTATTTAAATAAAGAAAGCAAAAATAAATAAAAACATTTTCATAAAAAGAAAAATAATAATAAAAATGAAATATTAATAATTAACAAAATATAAAAGAAAAAAGAAGACAAGAACAAAAAAATGAATATATTGCAACCAATAAGAAACGGAATCACTACACAAAAGAAAAAATAAAAAAAAAATAAAAAAGAAAACACGCTATTTGCCATTGGAAAAATGTCACCCAAATTTATACACATTATTTCGAAATAACACACACTTCTCTATGATTATAAAGTACACATTAAAAATATAATTTATGAATAAACAAATAGAATTAAAGGTGGAATAACACAAAAGATCAGAAAGAGTGTAAACGATAGAATATTAATGTTGTTAATATACAGCTGATTGTCAATTATATGGTTAATGAGTAAACGGTACCAGAATACAGGGTTGTATTTAAGTTGCAGAATTGTATTCATGATAGTTGTATACATAATAGCCGTTATTTTTGAAACATATTAAAATTTTAAGTTATATGATTATACATATTTATATGTATATTTTATGAGGGGTGTTCACACCAGACGGTGGAATACAATTTTATATATGAATTTTGTATGCAATATTTGAGGGTGGTGCACACGATGCGAAATTTATATTTTTTTCTGCTATTATTTTTTTTGGAACATGTGTGCTTCTATTGGAATCAATAAGGAAACGTATAGATGAATTGGAGATGCTGAAAATACATTTGAGGAAGAGCAGGATTAGAGTGCATTCAAAAAAGTTTGTAGATGAGAAATTAAGAAGATTGGAAGTTTTGGAGAATACGGTGGAAGTGATAGTAGAAGGAACTGCGGAGGAGAAAACCTAGCACTTAAATAAAATTTTGAAGAACTTCAGATGGAGGTAGTAGAAATTTTAAATAGTTTGAAGATAAAGGAGGAAGAGCGGCAAGAATGAAGTTTACTGAATATTGGGAGTTGTGATATTTCGATTGTAGACAAGAACCTCCAGGTGTTTAAAGGAGTGTATGAATATTTTGATGCTATTCTTACACAGGCAGAAATGCTTCATGATTTGTTGAGAGATGAAGGTAAACCAATATTCGTTAGGTATGTATATAATTTCAAGATGTCTACACAGGTACGAAGTGTTTTGGGCCGAATAGACCAACTACATTTGCCGAGTTGAATAAATAACTCGAGGATGCTTATCCTTACCCTAGGACTTTACAGCAAGTTTTGACAGAGCTAGGGACTACTAGGCAAGGTAATTCAAACATAATTGAGTTCAGGGAAAGAATATCGAAGTTATCAGTTCAGTTTGAGATAAGTAATTTGTCGGAACCATTTCGGGAGACGAAAGATGCAATTTTTAGAGTGAGCGAGAGTATGCCACTTAATATTCTTATGCAGGGGTCAATGCTGAGTACCAACCACTTTTGTTGGCGAACATGTCAAAGATTTTGAATGAGGCAACGCAGAGGTGTGTGACAGCCGAGAAAAGCCTGGGTTTGGAGGTCGCGGTGAGGATCGAAGGTACAGCGATGGTGGCAGGTACGATAAAGGTAGAAGTTACGGAAACGGTCACAGTAATGGCAATTTGTATGATAACGGTTACAATAATGAAAGCAGGTATAGTAACAATTATAATAATGACAGCTACGCTAACGGAGCCAGGTATGATAATAGAAGAGGTGAAAATTTTAATTATGACAACAACAATAATGAGTCAAGGAACAGGGGTTACCAACAAACAAACAGAAATAACAATTTTGCGGACATAATGGCAATTTCCGAAATCAGAACAGACAAGCGGATTATAACCCAAGGGATCAGAGATGTGCTAAAGAGGGCAAGAGTAATTATAGGGCTTATCCTTACACAGTTCAGCAGGGAAACTCCGAGGGCCGGGTACAGAACACGTTTTCCAGGATGGCCAAAATTAAGGTTATTCAATATAGCAGCTAAATGCAGTGCATACATAGTATGCAAAAATATAAACGGAACTTTGAGATTCTTGGTGGACATAGGGCGGATATTTCAATTTGCAAGAATCTGCGTTTTTCTAATGTGAATGTCAATAATATGGCAAGGCTAACGGGAATAACTGAAAACGCGGTGCAGTAGTCGATGCTGCTGCCCTGACCCATAGTTTTTACAGTATGGACCAAGATTTTCCTATCGTTACTGATGGAATAATTGGGCGAGATATTTTAACAAGATATATGATCAAGATTGCTTTTAACATTTAATGTTAATGGGAAAGAGATTGTGCTACCTATGAACTCGAGGAGAATATGTCACATGTGTGATCACATCTGCAAGCTCGGAAATAATTCAACCTATTGATGTAATGGTGAATGAAGACAGCATAGTACTTAACAAGGAGTTGTCTGATGGTGTGTACCTTGCGAATTGCTTGATTCCATCAAGTGGAATAGCGCATGTTAAGCTGTTGAACACTACGGATAAATGGTAAACATTAAGAAGATAGACTGCGAGGTGCATTATTTACGAGAGTATAGCGTATGCTATGCAAGAGGATCGGAAACGACTAATGACGTTAGGCTTTTCACACTTTTAGAAAAGTTGAATATTGGAACCAGCTATCAAGATGCGTGAGAATCAATTATAAAGATAGTAGAAGATTTTCAAGATGTTTTTCATTACCCGGTGAAAAACTAAGCGTGGAAAACTGTTATACGCAACAAATAGAGACGACAGATACGACACCGGTTTACATACAAAATTATAGGATACCATAGGCGCAGATGGAAAAGATGAATGATCAAGTGGATCAGCTATTTGAGGATGACATTATTGAACATTCGGTTAGTCCTTACAGCTCCCTTTTGCTTGTAGTACCCAAGAAGACTTCGGATGATAGAAGAAAATGGCGTTTAGTGGTCGATTTCAGAAAGCTTAATGATAAGATAGTAAATGATAAATTTCCGTTAACTAGGATCCAAGACGTCTTGGACAGGCTAGGTAGGGCCAAATATTTTTTAACATTGCACATGACTAGCTCTTTTCACCAGATAGGGCTACACGAGAATTCACGTCCACTTACCAATTTTTCAACCGGGATTTTCCATTTTTTGTTTAAGCGTTTACCTTTTGGACTGAAAATATCATCTAACAGCTTCCAGAGGATGTTAACGATTGCATTGCGTGGTTTAGATGCACATGCATTCCTTTAAGTGGATGACATAATAGTCTTTGGTTGCAGTTTGAGACACCATAATAAAAATCTTTCGAATGTGTTTCACAGGTTGAGGAGGTTTGAGTTGAAACTTAACGCAGGAAGTGCAGTTTTCTAAAGCCAGAACCACTGATACTCAGATATCCAGCTTTTAAAAGGCATTTTATATTGACGACTGATGCGTCTAACTATGCTTTTCGTGCAGTCTTGTCATAAGGGGAAGTGGGGGTGGACTTACCCATTTCTTATGCAAGCACGACGTTGTCAAAGCACGATTTGAACAAAACCGTGAAAGAGAAATAGTTACTGGCTATTCATTAGGCTATTCATTTATTTAGACCATACCTATACGGTAGAAAGTTTACGGTAGTCACCGATCACAGACCTCTAGTGTCACTCTTTTCACATAGTCTATAAAAACGGGACAATGAATACAAATGCCGTTGCATTGTCGGGAATAGTAATGTATATTGAACTACTCAATGTGTTGTTTTATTATGTTCACTTAAATGTAGGTATGTATGTACAATGTGTGTTTTATTTTATGCTTTAAATTCAATGTTTAATTTAAATATTTAGTGTTACAATGTTTATGTATATAACAATTGTTTGTAAAAATGTTAAATGTTCACAAATTTAGTTTTATGTTTAAATACTTTTAATTGATGGCACAGTAATCGTTTAATGTGCATATCAATGTTCTATTTTCAGTTTAGTATTATATGATGCTTGTTTGTTTTAATAAGATTGAACTTCACTTTGTCACGGGGGTAAAACTATCGCACGATTCGAATTCAGATTAACAATTAAACTAATCTTCGCTTTGTGTGAGCCTCTGATCCGTTTTAGAACACACGCATAGGCTCGCCACAAAGCGACATTAACAATAACAAAATAAAAGGACAAGGGAGAATGTGCGAAAATATGAAAAAGGGCTTGTGGACACAACGGTGTCAATGTACTTGACTTTATTTTCCATTTCTTTTATGGACACAAGCCATCACATATTCTCCATAGAAACAGTGCTGCTACAAATTGTAGCACTGTTTAAACATTCTGCCCCCATGACTCGCTGATTACATACAAAACTAAATACACTTAACAATTAAAGGGATTTCGGGCTGGACCCGTAACCACATAGCCCAGATGAGTTTTGTAGGATTGGACTCTGCCAAGCCCCGTGGTGATGGCTCCTTCTTGTAGGATCACGGGCTAAACGTCTGCGCCGAATTCCAAGTCTATTGGAGTGTTGCTTCTGGGGTCGATGTCGGCACACGTGTCTGGAGAGAAGTTTGATGTTGGGTCCTCAATAAGTGGTTCGCAGTAGGGTTGTCTTGGCAATTCGTCGGCGATAAGAGCCTTCACCTTCAGCACCCATGTGCTCCGCATTTGCCGTGCCATCACCTTGAAGGAGGCAAACCAGTGATTTTGAAAGCAGAAAGATGGCAGGTTGAGGTGCCTACATGTTGCCGTGGTGATGCGAGACACCGTCGACGAAGAGTTGAGAATACCCCTCACTGAAGCCCAAGAGTCAAAATCATCTTCTGCCACACAAACCGTCACCGTTGGCATAAATACAACGGACCTTTGGACGACTGGCTCAGCGGCAGTGGCATCAAATGTCGACCGTGTCAGCTGTGGGGGCCATGCAAAGACGTGTGGTGACGGTGGTCGCATCTCCGACAGCTCTCCAGTACCGGGCAGTCAGGCGCTAAGTGGCTTCGAGCCAGACAATTGCGGCAGTACCCCCGTCGGTCAACCGCTAAGACTTCAAGGCGTGGTCCTCTTAACAAAGACCACAGGAGTACTGCCAGCCGCCTGGGCGCTCGCTTAACAAAGACCACAGGAGTACTTCCAGCCGCCTGGGCGCTCGCGTCTGCTTCGGTGACGATCTAGGCGGTCATCAGAGCGTTCACGTCTCGTTAGGTAGCCGGCCATCTCTAGAGGAAGATACAAAAACAAGTTATTGAAGTTTTTGATAAGGGATGGGGTCAAAAAGCCTAGTCAGTCAGAAAACAGCTTGATGACTTTAGTAATAGGACGTCCGATTGTGCCGTTGGTAGTCAATATGTCCACAAACCTGATATTGTTGTCTGTGCCGGTGTGAGTTCCGACAATACGACCCATCTTCCACTCGTTGGGAGATAACTTTTCGTCCTTAATGACGACAAGATCGTTAGTTTTAATGTTATATTGTTGATACTTCCATTTGTATCTACGATGCAGCTCTTTTAAATATTCAGACTTCAATCGTTGGACAAAATTTTGTGAAATGTCTTGGTGTAAAAGGGGATAAATCTGATGGGTCATCGCTGGCAGAGCTTAAGGGTCTAGAATTGAGGCAGTCCTCTATACGAGCTAATATTGTTGTGAGTTCTTCCAAGGTAAAGTTCATTTGCGGAATCAGCTTGCGCAGATGAGTTTTAAATGACTTAACTCCCGCATCCGATAGGCCACCCATACGAGGAGCTCCATGAGGTATGAATTTCCATTCATGGTTCTGGTAAATATTCTGCTGGATGGTACGAGACTGAAAGGATTTTATGAACGCAATCCGATCCTTACGCATCATATCCGTTGCACCTACAAACTTTGTACCATTATCAGAATAGATCCTCGCAGGGCATCCCCGACTTCCTACAAATCTGGAAAACGCGGCCAAAAATGATTGTGCTGATAAATCGCTCGTTGCTTCTAAGTGGACAGCCTTTGTCGCAAAGCACACGAATATGGAGACATAACCTTTGGTGATTAGACAAGCGCGTCCCGTGAAATTTCTAGTAGGAAAGGGTCCAGCAAAATCATCGTCTGTGTTGTTAAAGGGTCGGGTCAGCATTGTGCGCTCAGGAGGAAGTGAGGCCATAATCTGAGGTTGAGTTTGTTTTTTGTATAGTATACATGTTCGGCAATTGTGAATAACTTTTTTGACTAGAGACTTCAACCTGAAGATCCAAAACTCCGACCTTAGCACACGAACGATGAGTTGATTGCCGCCATGAATCTTAATTTTGTGGACATAATCCGTTAATAATTGTGTTAGGCGAGCGTCATAAGGCAAAGTAATTGGATGTCTTTCATTATAAGATAAGCCAGGTGATTATACAAGGCGTCCATTGGCTCTGATAACACCTTTTTGGTCTAAAAAAGGGCTAAGAGTTAGGAGGCAGCTGCTTGGGGAAATGCGATTCTTTTGAAGTAAAGATTGATACTCAGCCTGGAAATGATGTTTTTGCGTTAGAACAAGGAATCGTATCTTAACATCTTGGATCTCTATCCCTGTAATTTCCTTGGATGAAATTCTCAGGTGAGTCCTATTTGCTCCGGTAATTCGCCAGAATCTGAGGACATACGCCAATACTTTGTAGGCTCGAGATAAGGAGGAAAATCTAGCCAAAGGGTCTTCAAATGTTGTTGTCGCAAGAACTTTGACCGGTTTTGACTTCAGATTTGTGTCTTCCAAAACTTCGTATCTAGGCCATCGATCTTTTGGAAATTTCAACCATGGGGGCTTCTGCCACCATAGACGATGAGATATTTTATCATCTGGAGTGCAGCCTTGGCTGGCGATGTCAGCAGGGTTACATTCGGAATCTACGTGTCTCCAGTTTTCATTTTTAACATTTTCCAGAATAGTAGATGTTCTGTTGCCGACGAAAGTGCTCCATGAACAGTGTGGTTTTGTAAGCCAGGTCAGCACGATCGTTGGATCCATACAGTAACGTGTAGATACATTTGTTAGTTGAAGATTTGGAACAACTGCTGCTGCTAATTCTGAAAGAAGAACAGCTCCGCAAAGTTCCAGTCGTGGTAACGAGAATTTTTTATATTGGTGCAATACGAGTTTTCGCAGCAAGATGAGAAGTGTTGTTTGGAAATTCAATTCGAATGTAGAGTGCAGCAGAATAAGCGCTTTCTGATGCGTCACAAAATCCATGGATTTCAACCTGACTTAATCGCTGAAATTGAATCCATCGAGGAATTTTTATTGTGTCTAGTAACGGGCAATTTTTTACGAAATTGTACCAATTCATTTGAGTAATTGGTTTCAACGAGTCATCCCAATTTATTTTGTCTAGCCAAACATGCTGCATAATCAGCATAGCCACTACAATCACTGGAGCCAGCCATCCGCAAGGGTCGAAAAACTTGGCTATGGTCGATAGAACTTCTCTTTTGGTACACGATTGTTTTTCTTCCTACTAATTGACGGGTACAATTTGTTCTGGAGGCAGGTCTTCAATCACCAAAGTATTATTCGAGCTCCATTTCCTAAGTTCGAAACCAGCTGAATCCAGGGCTGAAATTAATTCCCTTCGGCAATTTACAGCTTCTTCTATGGTATGGCCGCCTGCTAGGACTTCATCAACGTATAAATTTTGTCGTATTATTTGTGAGGCTAAAAGGGTATTTGTCTTTCACATCTTCCGCAAGTTGAAGAAGTGTCCGAATGGCGAGGAATCGGGCGCAATTTACTCCAAATGTGACAGCTATAAGCTCAAAATCTTCCACTGGATCTTTTGGCGACTTTCGAAACAGAATTCTCTGATATTTTGCTTGGCTAGGGTCTAACAATATTTGGCGGTACATTTTAGTTACATCGGCATTGAACGCGTACTTGAAAAACCTCCACTTAAGTATCTGCAAAACGAGATTATGGAGAATTGGTCCAGGATGCAAAATGTCGTTCAAGCTTTTTTTTTGTTTGAGGTGGGGCTGGATGCATTAAACACGACTCTAAGTTTTGTGGTCACTCGATCTGGTTTTATCACGGCGTGATGCAGTAAGTATAAATTGGGATATTCATTTACTTCCGGTGGCGAAATTTTCCTCATGTGACCTTGTCGAGGTATTCCAGAATGGACTGATTATATTGCTCATTAATTTCCGGTGTTCTAAGAAGTTTCGTTTCCATTCTTTGGAATTGTGCCATGGCGATATTTCTCGACATACCCAGTTCTTCACAAGTTTTGAACGGCAGACTGACGACGTATCTTACAAAATCATGGCGACGAGTTGAAGCGCTAAAGTTTTCCAGGCAGTACGTGTCTTCTTCTGACCACAAAATCTTTTTTGGGGTCTCCTTTACCTCCCAAAAACGTGTTAGAATTTTCTCGATTGACACTGTACTGCATAGTGAAATTTGATTTTTTTTTTCTATTTGTTGCCTGACGGGTCCGCCAATCACCCAGCCAAAAACTGTTTTTTGTGCCATAAAAGATCCAACTGATTGCATCGGAGCACCAATAGTGAATATTAAGGGCCGATATCTATTCGAATCAATAGATCAACCGGCCGACTTGCATAAAAACGAGGGTCTGCCGGTCAAATTTGGCAGTTGCATGCATTTGCAATTGGTCCAACGTTCTAGGTGGTAGACTAGATGGCAGGGTCTTCAAAACAGGTGCCCATACTTCTAGCCCAAAACTAGGGTCCACGCGAGAACAAAGGTTAAATAGAGAGGCTTTTGTAGATGTTTCAGACACGCTTTGCTTAAACCGTTTACGTGTACGAGATTTCGTTTAGTTGGAAGCTTCAAACGATTTTTAAGTTTTTCCGAGATAAACGTGGCTTGAAATCCCGGGTCAATTATAGCACGGGCATAGTATCTTTGTCCTCTAGATTCGATTTGGACAATAGCCGTCAACAATTTTTGATTATTGTTAGCCTCTTGGAGGGTCAAGGCAGTGACACTAGGAGATTTTAAGTTCTGTGTGGACTGCATCAAGGTTGTTAGGGCTGCTGCACTTGTACTAGGGCGTACAGCAGCCTGTGTTGTATCGCCACCTGCAGAGTTGGCCTCATTGCCTTTATACAGCAAACTGTCATGTTTAAGCTTACAATCTCTACAGGTGTAGCGACTTGTGCAATCTTTCTCTCCATGATCAGAAGAGAGTCAATTGTAGCATAAATGTGAAACTTTTACGATATGTATTCGATCATTGATGCTTATCGCAAGAAATCTTGGACAAACTCTCAAGAAATGCTCTTCTCTACAAAGTTGGCAGTTTTGCGTACTATTTGTATTAGAGTCTTCGCGCATTTTTGCATGATTTTTAAACCCTGTGACATTTGAGTTCTGTAATATATTTGTTTGAAAAGAGTTAACGCGAGTGTATTTTTTGCCATAATCAAATCGAGGCTGATTATTTTTCGAGAAGGCAGGTTTTATATTTCCAACAGATTCTAGGGTTTTGAATTTGTGTGTCAAAAACGAATCAGATGCAGCCCAAGTTGGGATTGTTGTACAATCTTTTAAAGAATTTTCAATTCTTCTAGAAAAGTTCGGGGTAGCTTCGTTGAGCTAAGGTAGACTAATATCGGATTCCATCCTTTGATGTCGATGCTGAAGGTGGTTAGGGTTTGAATACATCCATTGACCGTGCGCTGCAACTTCTGTATTGGGTAACCAGATTCTGAGGAGACTTGGGGCAAATTATACAATGTCTTTAGTTGTTTGTTTATTTGCATTCGCTTGTTTTCGTAACGGGCAACCAAATTCGCCCACGCAATATCGAAACCTTCGTTTGTCAAAGGAACTTGACTAATAATTTCCCTGGCTTTTTTGTTAAGATGAAACAGGTTTTCAACCTTGCTTAATTTTGAATTATTTATGTAAATCGCCGAAAATAGATCTCTAAATGTTGGCCATTTTTAAAATGTGTCACTGTCGCAGGGTGGTACTCGAGGAATTGAAGAAAGATTATTATCGTGATCCTGTGTCATCAGTGTCGACGTTCTTTCCTGCTTTTCCTTGGTTTGGTGTTCGGAAATTTTCTGGATCTCGTCATTCAATGCGCTGAGTACGTTTTTATAACTGGAGAGCGCCTTCTTGTAGTGTTTTCTTAACTTCGTCTTATCAATAGGTGTCTCTCCAACTATTTCCTCTCGATCTCGGCACTACAGATATGATCGCTTTACTTGATCGCACAGAGAATTTAGCTACACTCGTAATACTTCTATGGCATGTAAGCTTTCTTCCGATTTTGTGACTGAATAGACGGATTCGAAGTCCATTAAATCATTGACACAGTTGACAAGTTTGTCTGTCAATGCCTTTTCCATTTTTGTACCCTCAATAAAGTTACAGCAATCCCGGCCAAAATAAGTTGATTAATCGCAAAAAACTTTTTCAAAAAAGGCAGGAAATTTTTTCAGACAATCGCCAAAAAGTTTTCAAAAATCGCCAAAAAGTTTTTAGAAAAATCGCCAAAAAGTTTTTAAAAAATCGCCAAAAAAGGTTTTTCTAAAAATCGAAAAAAAAGTTTTCAAAAAATTGCCAAAAGTTTTAAAAAAAATTGACAAAAAGTTTTCAAAAAATCGCCAAAAAGTTTTCAGAAAAATCGCCAAAAAGTTTTCAAAAATCGCCAAAAAAAATTTCAAAGGATCGCCAAAAAGTTTTCAAAAAATCGCCAAAAAATTTTCAAAAAATCGCCAAAAAGTTTTCAGAAAAATCTTCGAAAATGTTTCCAGAAAATCACCGAAATTTTTCAAAGAAAATTGCCAAAAGTTTTTCAAAAAGTCGCCAAAAGTTTTTCAAAAAGTCGCTAAAAGTTTTTCAAAAAGTCGCCAAAAGTTTTTCAAAAAGTCGCCAAAAGATTTCAGAAATTCACAAAAGATCCAACTGATTGCATCGGAGCACCAATAGTGAATATTAAGGGCCGATATCTATTCGAATAATAGATCAAATGGCCGCAAAAAAAGTTTTCAAAAAATTGGCAAAAGTTTTAAAAAAATTTGCCAAAAAGTTTTCAAAAATCGCCAAAAAGTTTTCAGAAAAATCGCCAAAAAGTTTTCAAAAATCGCCAAAAAAAATTTCAAAGGATCGCCAAAAAGTTTTCAAAAAATTTTCAAAAAATCGCCAAAAAGTTTTCAGAAAAATCTTCGAAAATTTTTCCAGAAAATCACCAAAATTTTTTCAAAGAAAATTGCCAAAAGTTTTTCAAAAAGTCGCCAAAAGTTTTTCAAAAAGTCGCTAAAAGTTTTTCAAAAAGTCGCCAAAAGTTTTTCAAAAAGTCGCCAAAAGATTTCAGAAATTCACAAAAGATCCAACTGATTGCATCGGAGCACCAATAGTGAATATTAAGGGCCGATATCTATTCCAATCAATAGATCAACTGGCCGACTTGCATAAAAACGAGGGTCTGCCGGTCAAATTTGGCAGTTGCATGCATTTGCAATTGGTCCAACGTTCTAGGTGGTAGACTAGATGGCAGGGTCTTCAAAACAGGTGCCCATACTTCTAGCCCAAAACTAGGGTCCACGCGAGAACAAAGGTTAAATAGAGAGGCTTTTGTAGATGTTTCAGACACGGTTTGCTTAAACCGTTTACGTGTACGAGATTTCGTTTAGTTGGAAGCTTCAAACGATTTTTAAGTTTTTCCGAGATAAACGTGGCTTGAAATCCCGGGTCAATTATAGCACGGGCATAGTATCTTTGTCCTCTAGATTCGATTTGGATAATAGCCGTCAACAATTTTTGATTATTTTTACCCTCTTGGAGGGTCAAGGCAGTGACACTAGGAGATTTTAAGTTCTGTGTGGACTGTATCAAGGTTGTTAGGGCTGCTGCACTTGTACTAGGGCGTACAGCAGCCTGTGGTGTATCGCCACCTGTAGAGTTGGCCTCATTGCCTTTATACAGCAAACTGTGATGTTTAAGCTTACAATCTCTACAGGTGTAGCGACATTTGCAATCTTTCACTCCATGATCAGAAGAGAGACAATTGTAGCATAAATGTGAAACTTTTACGATATGTATTCGATCATTGATGCTTTTCGCAAGAAATCTTGGACAAACTCTCAAGAAATGCTCTTCTCTACAAAGTTGGCAGTTTTGCGTACCATTTGTATTAGAGTCTTCGCGCATTTTTACATGATTTTTATTTTTAAACCCTGTGACATTTGAGTTCTGTAATATATTTGTTTGAAAAGAGTTAACGCGAGTGTATTTTTTGCCATAATCAGATCGAGGCTGATTATTTTTCGAGAAGGCAGGTTTTATATTTCCAACAGATTCTAGGGTTTTGAATTTGTGTGTCAAAAACGAATCAGATTCAGCCCATGTTGGGATTGTTGTACAATCTTTTAAAGAATTTTCAATTCTTCTAGAAAAGTTCGGGGTAGCTTCGTTGAGCTAAGGTAGACTAATATCGGATCCCATCCTTTGATGTCGATGCTGAAGGTGGTTAGGGTTTGAATACATCCATTGACCGTGCGCCAACTTCTGTATTGGGTAACCAGATTCTGAGGAGACTTGGGGCAAATTATACAATGTCTTTAGCTGTTTGTTTATTTGCATTCGCTTGTTTTCATAACGGGCAACCAAATTCGCCCACGCAATATCGAAACCTTCGTTTGTCAAAGGAACTTGACTAATAATTTCCCTGGCTTTTTTGTTAAGATGAAACAGGTTTTCAACCTTGCTTAATTTTGAATTATTTATGTAAATCGCCGAAAATAGATCTCTAAATGTTGGCCATTTTTAAAATGTGTCACTGTCGCAGGGTGGTACTCGAGAAATTGAAGAAAGATTATTATCGTGATCCTGTGTCATCAGTGTCGACGTTCTTTCCTGCTTTTCCTTGGTTTGGTGTTCGGAAATTTTCTGGATCTCGTCATTCAATGCGCTGAGTACGTTTTTATAACTGGAGAGCGCCATCTTGTAGTATTTTCTTAACTTCGTCTTATCAATAGGTGTCTCTCCAACTATTTCCTCTCGATGTCGGCACTACAGATATGATCGCTTTACTTGATCGCACAGAGAATTTAGCTCCACTCGTAATACTTCTATGGCATGTAAGCTTTCTTCCGATTTTGTGACTGAATAGACGGATTCGAAGTCCATTAAATCATTGACACAGTTGACAAATTTGTCTGTCAATGCCTTTTCCATTTTTGTACCCTCAATAAAGTAACAGCAATCCGGGTCAAAATAAGTTGATTAATCGCAAAAAACTTTTTCAAAAAAGGCAGGAAATTTTTTCAGACAATCGCCAAAAAGTTTTAAAAAAATCGCCAAAAAGTTTTTAAAAAATCGCCAAAAAGTTTTCAGAAAAATCGCCAAAAAGTTTTTAAATAATCGCTAAAAAGGTTTTTCTAAAAATCGCAAAAAAAGTTTTTAGAAAAATTGCCAAAAGTTTTAAAAAAATTGCCAAAAAGTTTTCAAAAAATCGCCAAAAAGTTTTCAGAAAAATCGCCAAGTTTAGGGTCAAGTTTACGTGTACGAGATTTCGTTTAGTTGGAAGCTTCAAACGATTTTTAAGTTTTTCCGAGATAAACGTGGCTTGAAATCCCGGGTCAATTATAGCACGGGCATAGTATCTTTGTCCTCTAGATTCGATTTGGACAATAGCCGTCAACAATTTTTGATTATTTTTACCCTCTTGGAGGGTCAAGGCAGTGACACTAGGAGATTTTAAGTTCTGTGTGGACTGTATCAAGGTTGTTAGGGCTGCTGCACTTGTACTAGGGCGTACAGCAGCCTGTGGTGTATCGCCACCTGTAGAGTTGGCCTCATTGCCTTTATACAGCAAACTGTGATGTTTAAGCTTACAATCTCTACAGGTGTAGCGACATTTGCAATCTTTCACTCCATGATCAGAAGAGAGACAATTGTAGCATAAATGTGAAACTTTTACGATATGTATTCGATCATTGATGCTTTTCGCAAGAAATCTTGGACAAACTCTCAAGAAATGCTCTTCTCTACAAAGTTGGCAGTTTTGCGTACCATTTGTATTAGAGTCTTCGCGCATTTTTACATGATTTTTATTTTTAAACCCTGTGACATTTGAGTTCTGTAATATATTTGTTTGAAAAGAGTTAACGCGAGTGTATTTTTTGCCATAATCAGATCGAGGCTGATTATTTTTCGAGAAGGCAGGTTTTATATTTCCAACAGATTCTAGGGTTTTGAATTTGTGTGTCAAAAACGAATCAGATTCAGCCCATGTTGGGATTGTTGTACAATCTTTTAAAGAATTTTCAATTCTTCTAGAAAAGTTCGGGGTAGCTTCGTTGAGCTAAGGTAGACTAATATCGGATCCCATCCTTTGATGTCGATGCTGAAGGTGGTTAGGGTTTGAATACATCCATTGACCGTGCGCCAACTTCTGTATTGGGTAACCAGATTCTGAGGAGACTTGGGGCAAATTATACAATGTCTTTAGCTGTTTGTTTATTTGCATTCGCTTGTTTTCATAACGGGCAACCAAATTCGTCCACGCAATATCGAAACCTTCGTTTGTCAAAGGAACTTGACTAATAATTTCCCTGGCTTTTTTGTTAAGATGAAACAGGTTTTCAACCTTGCTTAATTTTGAATTATTTATGTAAATCGCCGAAAATAGATCTCTAAATGTTGGCCATTTTTAAAATGTGTCACTGTCGCAGGGTGGTACTCGAGAAATTGAAGAAAGATTATTATCGTGATCCTGTGTCATCAGTGTCGACGTTCTTTCCTGCTTTTCCTTGGTTTGGTGTTCGGAAATTTTCTGGATCTCGTCATTCAATGCGCTGAGTACGTTTTTATAACTGGAGAGCGCCATCTTGTAGTATTTTCTTAACTTCGTCTTATCAATAGGTGTCTCTCCAACTATTTCCTCTCGATCTCGGCACTACAGATATGATCGCTTTACTTGATCGCACAGAGAATTTAGCTCCACTCGTAATACTTCTATGGCATGTAAGCTTTCTTCCGATTTTGTGACTGAATAGACGGATTCGAAGTCCATTAAATCATTGACACAGTTGACAAATTTGTCTGTCAATGCCTTTTCCATTTTTGTACCCTCAATAAAGTAACAGCAATCCGGGTCAAAATAAGTTGATTAATCGCAAAAAAACTTTTTCAAAAAAGGCAGGAAATTTTTTCAGACAATCGCCAAAAAGTTTTAAAAAAATCGCCAAAAAGTTTTTAAAAAATCGCCAAAAAGTTTTCAGAAAAATCGCCAAAAAGTTTTTAAATAATCGCTAAAAAGGTTTTTCTAAAAATCGCAAAAAAAGTTTTTAGAAAAATTGCCAAAAGTTTTAAAAAAATTGCCAAAAAGTTTTCAAAAAATCGCCAAAAAATTTTCAGAAAAATCGCCAAAAAGTTTTCAAAAATCGCCAAAAAAAAAATTTCAAAGAATCGCCAAAAAGTTTTTAAAAAATCGCCAAAAAATTTTCAAAAAATCGCCAAAAAGTTTTCCGAAAAATCTTCGAAATTTTTTCCAGAAAATCACCAAAATTTTTTCAAAGAAAATTGCCAAAAGTTTTTCAAAAAGTCGACAAAAGTTTTTCAAAAAGTCGCTAAAAGTTTTTCAAAAAGTCGCCAAAACTTTTTGGCGATTTTTCTGAAAACTTTTTGGCGATTTTTTGAAAACTTTTTGGCACTTTTTTTAAAACTTTTGGCAATTTTTTGAAAACTTTTTTTTTGCAATTTTTAGAAAAACCTTTTTTGGCGATTATTTAAAAACTTTTTCGCGATTTTTCTAAAAATTTTTTGGCGATTTTTTGAAAACTTTTTGGCGATTTTTTTAAAATTTTTTGGCGATTGTCTGAAAAAATTTCCTGCCTTTTTTGGAAAAGTTTTTTGCGATTAATCATCTTATTTTGACCCGGATTGCTGTTACTTTATTGAGGGTACAAAAATGGAAAAGGCATTGACAGACAAATTTGTCAACTGTGTCAATGATTTAATGGACTTCGAATCCGTCTATTCAGTCACAAAATCGGAAGAAAGCTTACATGCCATAGAAGTATTACGAGTGGAGCTAAATTCTCTGTGCGATCAAGTAAAGCGATCATATCTGTAGTGCCGACATCGAGAGGAAATAGTTGGAGAGACACCTATTGATAAGACGAAGTTAAGAAAATACTACAAGATGGCGCTCTCCAGTTATAAAAATGGTTTTTCTAAAAATCGCCAAAAAAGTTTTTAAAAAAAATGCCAAAAGTTTTAAAAAAAGTTGCCAAAAAGTTTTCAAAAAATCGCCAAAAAGTTTTCAGAAAAATCGCCAAAAAGTTTTCAAAAATCGCCAAAAAAAATTTCAAAGGATCGCCAAAAAGTTTTCAAAAAATCGCCAAAAAGTTTTCAGAAAAATCTTCGAAATTGTTTCCAGAAAATCACCAAAAATTTTTCAAAGAAAATTGCCAAAAGTTTTTCAAAAAGTCGCAAAAAGTTTTTCAAAAAGTCGCCAAAAGATTTCAGAAATTCACAAAAGATCCAACTGATTGCATCGGAGCACCAATAGTGAATTTTAAGGACCGATATATATTCCAATCAATAGATCAACTGGCCGACTTGCATAAAAACGAGGGTCTGCCGGTCAAATTTGGCAGTTGCATGCATTTGCAATTGGTCCAACGTTCTAGGTGGTAGACTAGATGGCAGGATCTTCAAAACAGGTGCCCATACTTCTAGCCCAAATGTTTCAGACATGGTTTGCTTAAACCGTTTACGTGTACGAGATTTCGTTTAGTTGGAAGCTTCAAACGATTCTTAAGTTTTTCCGAGATAAACGTGGCTTGAAATCCCGGGTCAATTATAGCACGGGCATAGTATCTTTGCCCTCTAGATGCGATTTGGACAATAGCCGTCAAAAATTTTTGATTATTTTTACCCTCTTGGAGGGTCAAGGCAGTGACACTAGGAGATTTTAAGTTCTGTGTGGACTGTATCAAGGTTGTTAGGGCTGCTGCACTTGTACTAGGGCGTACAGCAGCCTGTGTTGTATCGCCACCTGTAGAGTTGGCCTCATTGCCTTTATACAGCAAACTGTGATGTTTAAGCTTACAATCTCTACAGGTGTAGCGACTTTTGCAATCTTTCACTCCATGATCAGAAGAGAGACAATTGTAGCATAAATGTGAAACTTTTACGATATGTATTCGATCATTGATGCTTCTCTACAAAGTTGGTAGTTTTAAGTACCATTTGTATTAGAGTCTTCGCGCATTTTTACATGATTTTTATTTTTAAACCCTGTGACATTTGAGTTCTGTAATATATTTGTTTGAAAAGAGTTAACGCGAGTGTATTTTTTGCCATAATCAGATCGAGGCTGATTATTTTTCGAGAAGGCAGGTTTTATATTTCCAACAGATTCTAGGGTTTTGAATTTGTGTGTCAAAAACGAATCAGATTCAGCCCATGTTGGGATTGTTGTACAATCTTTTAAAGAATTTTCAATTCTTCTAGAAAAGTTCGGGGTAGCTTCGTTGAGCTAAGGTAGACTAATATCGGATTCCATCCTTTGATGTCGATGCTGAAGGTGGTTAGGGTTTGAATACATCCATTGACCGTGCGCTGCAACTTCTGTATTGGGTAACCAGATTCTGAGGAGACTTGGGGCAAATTATACAATGTCTTTAGCTGTTTGTTTATTTGCATTCGCTTGTTTTCGTAACGGGCAACCAAATTCGCCCACGCAATATCGAAACCTTCGTTTGTCAAAGGAACTTGACTAATAATTTCCCTGGCTTTTTTGTTAAGATGAAACAGGTTTTCAACCTTGCTTAATTTTGAATTATTTATGTATATCGCCGAAAATAGATCTCTAAATGTTGGCCATTTTTAAAATGTGTCACTGTCGCAGGGTGGTACTCGAGAAATTGAAGAAAGATTATTATCGTGATCCTGTGTCATCAGTGTCGACGTTCTTTCCTGCTTTTCCTTGGTTTGGTGTTCGGAAATTTTCTGGATCTCGTCATTCAATGCGCTGAGTACGTTTTTATAACTGGAGAGCGCCTTCTTGTAGTGTTTTCTTAACTTCGTCTTATCAATAGGTGTCTCTCCAACTATTTCCTCTCGATCTCGGCACTACACATATGATCGCTTTACTTGATCGCACAGAGAATTTAGCTACACTTGTAATACTTCTATGGCATGTAAGCTTTCTTCCGATTTTGTGACTGAATAGACGGATTCGAAGTCCATTAAATCATTGACACAGTTGACAAGTTTGTCTGTCAATGCCTTTTCCATTTTTGTACCCTCAATAAAGTTACAGCAATCCCGGCCAAAATAAGTTGATTAATCGCAAAAAACTTTTTCAAAAAAGGCAGGAAATTTCTTCAGACAATCGCCAAAAAGTTTTAAAAAAATCGCCAAAAAGTTTTCAAAAAATCGCCAAAAAGTTTTTAGAAAAATCGCCAAAAAGTTTTTAAATAATCGCCAAAAAAGGTTTTTCTAAAATCGAAAAAAAAGTTTTCAAAAAATTGCCAAAAGTTTTAAAAAAAATTGACAAAAAGTTTTCAAAAAATCGCCAAAAAGTTTTCAGAAAAATCGCCAAAAAGTTTTCAAAAATCGCCAAAAAAATTTCAAAGGATCGCCAAAAAGTTTTCAAAAAATCGCCAAAAATTTTTCAAAAAATCGCCAAAAAGTTTTCAGAAAAATCTTCGAAAATTTTTCCAGAAAATCACCGAAATTTTTTCAAAGAAAAATTGCCAAAAGTTTTTCAAAAAGTCGCCAAAAGTTTTTCAAAAAGTCGCTAAAAGTTTTTCAAAAAGTCGCCAAAAGTTTTTCAAAAAGTCGCCAAAAGATTTCAGAAATTCACAAAAGATCCAACTGATTGCATCGGAGCACCAATAGTGAATATTAAGGGCCGATATCTATTCGAATAATAGATCAAATGGCCGCAAAAAAAGTTTTCAAAAAATTGGCAAAAGTTTTAAATAGAGAGGCTTTTGTAGATGTTTGAGACACGGTTTGCTTAAAACGATTTTTAAGTTTTTCCGAGATAAACGTGGCTTGAAATCCCGGGTCAATTATAGCACAGGCATAGTATCTTTGTCCTCTAGATTCGATTTGGACAATAGCCGTCAACAATTTTTGATTATTTTTACCCTCTTGGAGGGTCAAGGCAGTGACACTAGGAGATTTTAAGTTCTGTGTGGACTGTATCAAGGTTGTTGTTGTTGTAACAACAATATATTTATTTTGAGGTCTTGTTCGTCTATGGGGCATCTGCTTCTATATCCAGGTGTAGGAAACGCGCCATTTGAACTGGATGCGTCCACAGAGACCTGGGGGTCAGCTGAGTGGGGCTTGGCCGGACAATTGAAGAGGTGCAGTACATCATGTGGTCCCTGATGGCAGGCGGGACAGATGTCCGGAACGTTAGCATCAATTCGTGTCCAGTAAGAATTGAGGCGGCTGCACCATCCGGATCTCAGATGCGCCAGAACCACGCGCGTCTGCCGAGGTAGTACCTTCTCCTCAGGTGAAATCTCCGGGGGATGTTCCCCTAGCACTGCATTCACACGGTAGCTGGATACTGCTGCTGCGACATCATCGGCGTGAATGTTGTTCAAACCTGCCTGATAGTTTCGATGATCTAAAGGTTCTCTCTTATACCGCTGGACCTATCTCTCTCTAGATCATGAAGATCGTTCCTGATCTGCCTGGGTGGAGGCATCCTGTTCAAGAGATGGTGGTTAGGATGACTGCTGCGAAAACACCCTAGCAGGTATTGCTTAGACAACAGGAAATTGTATCTGCGCACGGTAAGGACCTTCGTCTCCTCATGTTGATGGTCCTCAGAGGACATAAGAAGACACCCTGTTGATGTTCTAAGGGCGGCATTCTGGCATGTCTGAATTTTCTTCCACTGCGTCGTACTCACGTTCGCCGACCATACAGGTGCTGCGTAGTTTGCTACAGACCGACCTATCGCATTGTAAGAGGTCAACAAGGTTTCTTTGTCGGCTACCCAAGTACTGCCGTCAAGTGACTTGAGGACCTTGTTCCTACTTTTGAGTTTATCGCAGATAGCTGTAGCATGTGCAGAGGATCTAAAAAGGCTGTCCAATGTGACCCCAAGGATTTCGGGGTAGTTGGTGGTCGGGATGTTGACGTCATCGACTTTCACATTGAGTGACAACCGCACCTCTGCGGTCCAAGCAGTAAACAGTGTGGCTGATGATTTGGAGGCGGATATTTTCATATTCCTCGCAGTGAAGAAACGTGTTAAGTCAGTGAGGTAATAGTTGATTTTCTCGCAAATGTCATCCACTTTAGGTCCTGACGCCAGAATTGTGCAATCGTCAGCGTACGACACAATTTCAACGCCGTCTGGTGGTGCAGGAATTTTAGAGAGGTAGAGGTTAAACAGAGCCGGGGATAAAACTCCACCCTGGGGAACTCCTTGTTTAACTCTACGGGGCTTCGACTTTCTGTCTCTAAATTCTACATTTGACTGGCGCCCACACATATAGTTTACGACCCAACGTTTCAAACTGGGCGGAAGGGACGTTTCTTCAATGTCCTCGAACAGAGTGGCATGATTGACCGTGTCGAAGGCTTTTGTGAGGTCAAGAGCCACGAGGACCGTCCTGTCGTTAGGCTTGTTCTGGTTAAGGCCGCGACTTATACGTGTGGTGATGGCGTGTAAAGCAGTTGTTGTGCTGTGCTGCTTGCGGAATTCATGCTGATGATCAGCACTAAGAAAGTGTTCGATCAGGCTGGGGAGGAGCAGTGCTTCAAGCGTCTTTGCTACTGGAGAAAGCAAGGAGATCGGCCTGTACGAATCTCCTTTACTTGCGTCTTTGCCTGGTTTCAGTAGCGGGACCACTCTGCCCATTTTCCAGGCATCGGGAACTTCGTGAGTGGCTAGCGACAGATTGAGCACTTTGGTCATGTACTCTACTCCCGGGGTATCCAAGTGCTTTAACATCAGCATTGAGATTCCGTCCGGACCCAGCGCCTTTGATGACTTTGCGCTGCGGATGACATGGGCAACTTCGCCAACGGTAAATTGTGGTGGTGCCTCTTCGACTAGGAGAGCGCGGATACGACGCAATACTCTCCTTTTCGCCTTATCACTCTCTGGGTGCTCAATAAAAAGCCGGTTAAAATAACACGCGCACCGCTTCGGATCTGTCACTGTTCTATCACCGAACGTGACAGCTGCCCGATCATCCTTCCTTACAGGGTTAGAGAGTGATTTGACCGTTGTCCACAACTTACCAATTCCGGAACTCAAGTTGCACTGCTTTAAGTGGTCTAGCCATTTGTTCCGTTTATATTCGTTGACCAACCTACTGATCTCGGAGTTGAGATCCCTAATTCTAGGGTCAGTAGGGTTGGAGCGACGAATGTCATCACGCTCGTCTGCGAGTCCCGCTGCCTCTGCTGGGAAGTTTGGTCGTACTTCGGGTATTCGACCAGCAGGGATATGGCGAGCGGCTGCTGCGTTGATGATGGCCCGGAACTTTTTCTCGGCTACCCGAACGTCCGACGGAATAGCTAGATTATTAAAGCTGCGGTTGGTGGCTTCTCTGAAGGCCTCCCAATCAGCTTTTTTTGATTGAGAAACGTACGGCGTTCAGAGGTTATGAAATCGGGTGGTCTATTAATGGAGAGAATTATGGGAAGGTGGTCCGATCCTAGTGAGATGAAGGGTTGCCAGGTGACGTCGTTGATCAGGCCAGGCGATGCCAAAGTGATGTCTGGCGAGCTATGGCAATCGCCCATAATCCGCGTGGGGGCGTCCTCATTCACTGTGCAGAACGTAGAGCTATCAATTTGCTCTGCCAAAGCTATGCCCCTCTGGTCGTTGTCTAGGAGAGAATGCCACAGTTCGTGGTGAGCATTAAAGTCTCCTAGGACCAAGCGGTTATTGCCTTGTAGCAAATTGCTAATGTCTGGCAGATAACGCGGGGCACAGCTACCAACCGGCGGGATGTATACGTTGTACAGCTCTATTTCGGCAGTTCCAGACTTGACTGCTACCCCCATACATTCCATGTATGGGTCTCTAGAGTCAAGCTCAGGCGAAATAGGTCTGTACTGCACAGAATGGTGTAAGAGGAAAGCAAGTCCCCCACCTCCACTTCTGGTGCGATCCTTACGTAGCACGTTGTATCCGTCACAACTGTGCAGGCTGCAGGTGGCATTCAGCTTAGTTTCTTGGATCGCGGCGACCATGATGTTTCTCCGATTCATAAATTCTACTACCTCACTGATTTTGTTGCGTAGGCCATTACGATTAAATTGCAAGATTGATGCACTGTCAGGAGTGGCAACAGCAATCTGGGGTGTAAGATGCTGTATGTGTTGATGCTGTTGCGAGGGCGACTGCGGGGGAGTCTCGTAGT
>CAUPSE010000040.1:0-12542 GCA_963513945.1 Hydrotaea diabolus
GAAAAATTGCATGAAAAAAAACCGCCTATAGTAGGTAAATTACAAATATTGCATCTTTTATTTTGACCGACTTTGATTAACTATGGAAACTGCTATGCCCATTTACACTGAAGAGTACACTATACGACTTTTGTTTTGTTTACTTGTTCTGTAAATTAATATGTTTTGGTGAAATTTTGTTAGCGCCTTCAAAAAAATAAACTTACCTAGGCCCATGTGTCCATTTTTGGACAATAAATACTTAAAACAAATCCACTCTAAGTTTAGGTTAACTTTTCTCTACTTTTTTCTACAAATCTACTCTAAGTTTAGGTTAACTTTTGTCTACTTTTTCTCTCCTTTTTTTCTACAAATGGGTCTAACTCACGTTTTTCTGTGTGTTGCAAGCTTCAGCACATACTTGTAATACGCCTGTGAGGGTATAAAAAAAACATTATTATTCGCATTCTTTAAAATGTTTACTGCAATATTCGCATTCAAAATATGTTTATTTTAATATTCGCATTCGCTATCGTAACAAATATATTTCAATATTCACTTAAACTAAACCTGCTTTCGTTACATCCCTTCTATAAAGATTAGATGTTGTTCTGTTTTGTTCACTATAGGTCTTCCATTGTCATTTCTTTGATTAAACAAATAGATTTGTTGTATTCAAAATTGCAAATATCAGTTTCAAACTATTATTTTATTTATTTTGTTTCGAATTTTATTTTCTGTTTCAGCAATCTTAATATATCAAACAACCTAATATATGACGGAAGTATTGTCAAGGCACATTCATTCGTAATTAAACGATGCCCTTGCTAAAACGAATATTTTAAACGAGTGGTAAAAGTTTTCGCTATTATTACCACCTGTTAGCAAACCTTTCGTTAAATTATAATTTAACGAAACCACGTGAAAAAAGGCTTAAATATTTTTTATAATTGATAACAGAACCAATAAAAGTACGTTAAAAAACAAAACAGCATTTTTTTAAGCAATATTTTAGTTGGAAATATCTTCATATAGTTGTTACAATTGAATTATTTATTTGATTTTCTGTCACAGGCTTGCTTTTATTTTGCTGCAGGTTTGCCGATTTTTTGTAGCTTCCTCATGAATTCGTCCTTTATCCTTCAATGTTCGTTTTGAATTGCCTTTGGTTTGGTTGGAGTTTTGATAACATATTTTTTGCCTTTTCGCAAATAATTTCTTATTCCACGTTCAAAACGGAGGATGTTGTATTTTTTTAAAATCTATTTTCGTAGCGGGAGAATAGATCTTTAAAACTGCATAAGAGGTTTTTCGAAATTTCCATTGTGGCCGCCGCACAGTGGGGTATATATATATATATATATATATATATATATATATATATATATATATATATATATATATATATATATATATATATATATATATATATATATATATATATATATATATATATATATATATATATATATATATATATATATATATATATATATATATATATATATATATATATATATATATATATATATATATATATATATATATATATATATATATATATATATATATATATATATATATATATATATATATATTGTACGATTAAAAGACAACCGCACTATTTGAATGTTTGTAAGACACTGAATTTTATTTAAATAATTTCAAATTACAATCTAATACCTACGACTAAATGACAGAGATAGCTATATATTGAAATAGGTTCTTTATACATTCTAACAAGTTTCTTTAATGATACTTCAGCCAATCAGAGTATGACAAATAATTCCTAAGCTGATTTCTAATCATCGCGACCCTAAACAAATAACAGATAAATGTCTGTCACACGCATGTGTGGCTGAACTGATTTCTAATCATCGCGACCCTAATCAAATAACAGATAAGTGTCTGCCACACGCATGTGGGTTGTAATATTCTGTCAACAAGTGCTGTCCTGCGCACAATGGAAATTTCCACCCATCATTCTCGTCCCCTTTTTCCTTGAACAGATTTTAATTACCAACACGAAGATTAACCAACCCTCGACCACATGGAAGTTTTACTGCCTAAACCAAGGGACTGTCATAAAATCAGTCGTCTGTCTGTCGCCTCTCTCACTATCATACGCCACACACACAGATCCCATGAATATTCCAACCAGTCATAAACTATACCCAAACGTCCGTATCATAAAACCTATACAGTTTTCTCTTGTCTCGAATTTCGTCCTCTAAACATAATTTTAATTATACCATGTTAAGATTTCCAACTAAATCTTAACATTCTGCGGCCGGCGAATAATTATATTAGATTTATTTCTAAGGACACATTTATATACTATAAAAATTAATATTACTAAAGCTAAATTTGAACTGATAGTTAACGAGGCATGGCCGCTCACATGATGCCAGTTCAACCCCTTCAGGTGAACACCATTCGTCTTCATTAACTGGATTTCTTCACGTAGCTGCTCGATCTCAGTATGATGGTCAATGTTGTCAACATGGAATGGCTGTATGATGCTGATGTTGTCGATTTCCTTAAAAAGATACGAGGAAAACTCTGCATGCAGCTCTGACCGGACATCTTGGGGTGCTGATAATATGGTGCGTCCAACACGTGCTGTACATCCAGGTTCTAACATCAGAACGCCTTGAAGCGGTAACTCATAAACTTCCTGTGTTTTTGATGAGCATAGTACATGGGCTGTAGCTAGGCTGTAGATTCTAAAAAGCCAACTGCCCTTAGTGAACAATTCAATCCATACATCTTTTGAACTTACAGCAGCAAATGAGCAATCATAACTATTGCTAGGTTTCAGAGATGCTAGCTCACACGAGTTGTCGTTTGCGTCTTCCCATGCCCAGTTGCCTTTGCACAGGTATTCGTCATCACTGTTCTTCTGACATTGATTCAGTAGCGGCTGTGTTATTAGATGATATGAATTTATACCGTAATTGTAGACAAGGAATTGCTGTTTTAGTACCGCCACCACCTTACTGCTGCCTTTTACTATGGGAAGTGGAATCACGTGGAAAACTTCAGACGACTGTCTCTCCAGTAACGGAATTTGAATATCGATTAC
This sequence comes from Hydrotaea diabolus, assembly GCA_963513945.1. Lineage (NCBI taxonomy): Eukaryota > Metazoa > Arthropoda > Insecta > Diptera > Muscidae > Hydrotaea > Hydrotaea diabolus. The sequence goes on from CAUPSE010000040.1 coordinate 3,065, forward strand.
CAACTTTTCGTCCACAAATATACCTCGAGCGGACATCAATCGGTATAAAGTTGGCAACACAGCTTCCTTCGACCTTCCCGGTAACCGCAACTGACCAGGCAATTGCTCATTAATTCTTGTTATTTCTGCTTGCAATTTACTTGGTCGGATTAACATTGGGTTTATCTTCCCGTGGTTAATGTCGATTAGTAATCCGATGACCTGAGCTTGAACCCTTTCTGCTTCACCGAAGATATTTTCCAGCTGACCCGTCATCATAAAGAAATTAATTGATTCCTTGTATACAAAATAGTCTGTATTCAACAGTTCGCTTATGTTGTTCACCTTTTCGTTAATAGCCCGGAACTGAATGTCGTCCGTTGTCTTTTTGAGGATATTCAACGTAGATTCCACAACCGACGTCTGCTTTTCAGCTAAGTATTTGAGGTTGTGCTGATTTTCTAAAAGGTTCTTCATGTTATCTTCTATGTTGGCTCTGTTATCTGCATCCATTACCCCAAAAAGAAGGTGATATAAAGAACCGACAAATTCAAACGGAGCTCGCTTGCTGCGACTTCGTTCCTGGTGCGAAAACAACTTATCATTTTCGTAGAGATCGTTAAGCCGGTTGCTCATACTGTCGAGCACTGAAGCGCACTGCTTCTCAAATTCTCTCAATCTTGCACAAAGTTGTTGGCTTTTTTCAACATATCGTCTAAATGGTTGACTGTTTAAAAGTAGGGCTCCATATTGTAGTACGATACCAGATTCCAGGATGCTGTAACACGGTCCATCGTACCAATCTTGTCCATATACATAATGGTTCGATTGCCCAATTCCCGTACCGTAGCCCCATGCTTCTGCGTTGATAGCGCTCGAACCGAACTTGTCATTAGCAAAAGTATAAATGCAACCAGCACAGAAATGCTGGCCTTTGTTTCGGTCTTCTTTTTTGCGATCGTAGTTATGAAAGATTTGGTTTTATCATCTGCCTTCGGTCTCTCATCATCATATTTAACTACATCCAAAGGACATAGTTTATGTATAGGCCGCTTCAACATCCCGTCTTGCATCTTCAGTGTCACCACTCGAACCTTATCGTCTTTTCCTTCATGCAGCTCGACTATTTTCCCCAGTGGCCATTTTGCCGGTGCCGTGTTTTCGTCCTTTATTAACACTAACTGGCCCAGCTTTAAATTTGGTGACGCTAGCTTCCATTTCGCACGTTGTTGCAGGCTGCACAAATAATCGTTGCGCCACTGAGACCAAAAATCTTTTTTCATCTTTTGAATTAGTTTCCATCTATCCAGGGAACTAATTTTGGTGTCATCGTTGGCCTCTGGCACATCTAAGAGAGCTCGTCCAATTAGTAAGTGGCCTGGAGTTAGCATCTCACAATTATCTGGATCTTCACCAAATTCACCAAGTGGTCGAGAATTCAATACCGCTTCTATTTGCACCAATAACGTAGCCATTTCTTCATATGTTAGCTTCGACTCGCCAACTACCCGCGTCACAGATTTCACAGCCGCCTCCCACAATCCTCCGAAGTGAGGAGCTCCGGGGGGAATAAAATGCCACCGTACTCTTTCCGATGATAGCACTTCTGCAAGCGATGAGTTCTGCTGCAACGCCCTGTAGTATTCTTTGTCCAGTTTCCTTGCGGCTCCTACAAAATTTGTGCCATTGTCTGAGTAGATGTGAGCACTTTTGCCTCGTCGACAGAAGAACCGCTTGAGAGCCGCCATGAACGCATTAGTCGTAAGGTCACTGACGGCTTCCAGATGCACCGCCTTTGTTGACATACACACAAATACCGTAATGTACCCTTTGTATGATTTCTGGCCTCTTCCACGGGACATCCTCATCTGGATGGGTCCTGCATAATCAATGCCAGCGTGTTCAAATGGATGCGATATCGAAACTCTACTGCTTGGAAGATTGCCCATTAATTGACCTGCTGCTTCACGCCGATATCGTATGCATTTCACACAGCATCTCACCATTTTTTTTTTTTGCGCCTATCACCCAAAATTTGCCTCTAAGCACATTCTCCATGACCTTCGCACCGCCATGCAAAGTTGTTCTATGCACGTCGTCAATTATTAGTTGGACCAGATGAGATTTTCCTAATATAACGGGATGTTTCCTGTCATAGCTTATTTGTGCATTTGCTAACCGTCCACCAACTCGCAAAATTCCATATTTGTCCATAAACGGATTTAGACCACATATTTTGCTTTTTGTGGGTATCTCTCTGCTGTTATTTAAGAATGCGATTTCATCTGCAAATAATTCGCCTTGCACGATTTTAAGAATTGTCCACTCTGCTTCCACCAGCTCATCCACTGTTAGATAGTCCGATAAGATCGGCTTCCTCTTGGCCCCGTTAATAAATCTTCGAACATAGGCTACTATACGTATCAACTTTCTGTACGAGCTTATCTTTAAGATCATCTTGGCGATAGTGTTGTTCTCTCTTCCAACTGCCTGTGTTGCACCGCTGAATGTAGATGGAGTACCGACCGGCCACGAGTTCTTATCTTTCAGCCAATGAGGACCATTCCACCATAATTTATGAGATACCAATTGTTCTGGACTCATCCCTCTTGATGCTGCATCCGCCGGATTATCTTTTGATCGAACGTGTTTCCATGTAACCAACGGAGTCACCTCTCTTATGTCTTTCACACGAACCCGGATGAATCTATCTTTCACTTTGTCAGAACCTGCAATCCAGGATAACGCTATTGTTGAGTCACTCCACGCATAAATAGTAGGGTCCTGATCAATTAATTTAACCACATTGCTTATGAGTTTGGCCAAAAGATGCGCTGCACATAGTTCCAGCTTCGGTAGGGTCTTCTTATTTTTTATCGGGTTCACCTTTGATTTCGCAGCCAGGAGTGTTACTGCACGCGAAACTCTGATGTACACTACAGCAGCATAAGCTCTTTCCGAAGCATCAGCAAACCCATGTAGTTCCAACCCCATTGCCGACGATGTTGATAACCAACGAGGAATCTTTACCACTTCTACAGCAGGTAGCGTTGCTATAACTGCTTTCCACTCCTTCTTCATATCAACGCTTAACTGCACGTCCCATTTTAAATCCATAAGCCACAGCTTTTGGATGAATAGCTTTGCCATTGTAGTTATAGGCGCTAACCAACCCAACGGATCATAAATTTTTGCAAGTTTCGACAGAGCCTTCCGCTTTGTTAGCTCTTTATTATCATCTGTCATTTCGCCTTCTTCAATTCTGATGATATTATTATTGCCCACGTCTGGTATTTTGCCAAGTATCTCCTTAGCATTAGACATCCATTTTCGCAATGTGAAACCAAACTTTTCTAATTGGCTACTTACTTCGGTCTGGATCTTGCTGCATTCGTGCTTGGAGTCTGCGCCCGTCATCAAGTCATCCATATAGAAATCGCCTTTTATAATCTCATGCAACTTAGGATTACGTTCGCTACACTCATTTGCTATCTCCAATAACGCCCTCTTTGCCAAGAATGGTGCACACGCTGTTCCGTAAGTGACCGTCTGCAGAAGGAACTCTTCCACTGGTCTCCTCGGATTTTCACGCCATAAGATGGTCTGATATGGCTGGTCTTCTTCCGCTATTAGCACTTGACGATACATCTTTTCCACATCAGCAACTAGTACATATCTCCAAAACCTCCATTTTACAAGAATTTGAAAAATGTCACGCTGCAATTTTGGCCCACACTCTAGAACATCGTTTAAGCTGTGGCCATTTGTCGTCTTAGCGGATGCATCGAATACCACACGAACTTTTGTTGTAAGGTGGTTCTCTCTAATTACTGCGTGGTGTGGCAAATAGTACTTGCCCATCATATTGCTCGGCACCTTCTTCATGTGACCCATTTTTATGTAGTCTTTCATAAATGCGTCGTATTCACCCTTTAGCTTTTCATCCCGCTGAAACTTCTTCTCCAAAGAGCTAAGCCGAGCCATTGCCATTTTTCTGGAATCTCCTAGATCCTTGCAGTTCTTGAAAGGCAGCCGTACCACAAACCTGTTTTCCTCATTCAACGATGTAGTAGTAGTGAACAGCTGCTCACATTTTTACTCATCTTCAGTTACGCCCTCTTCTTCTTGCACCTCTTCCATCTCCCAGAATCGTTCCAATTCTTTAGTTACTGCCATTATTACATTCGTGGATAGTCGACCGTCTACGTTGCCACTGAGTATTAATCCAAGGGACGTTTCTTGCCCAGATATCGAATCTATTTTTACTATTCCACCTTGAATGATCTCGTGATACAAATCTGCTCCAATCAACAAATCAATTCTGTCCGTCTTATGAAACAGCGGGTCAGCCAAACAATAATTTTTCCACTTACTCACATCCATATCCAGGTTTTTATCAGGTTGCGCCGATGACAACTTCGTTAGAACCATTGCATTTGCGATATGCTGTACATCACTCTGGAATCGTGGTTTTATTTCAATTTGTACCGTTGATTTAGATACGCCTACTGTCGTATTACCTAGACCCACTAATTCCGTGATACTCTTCTTTCTTGGCAGCCCCAAAATTTGCGCGGCCTCCTCTGATATTGAAGTTCGTTGCGACCCTTGATCGATCAGGGCTCGCATCAAGATCATCTCGCCACTTGCTGCTTTCACTCGAACCATCGCCGTTGCCAGCAGAGTAACTGCATTATTTTCTATAGCCAACTGCGCTCTTGAATTTGCCCTTTTGGCCTCCTGTGGTTTTGTCGCTGCTTCATTGTGGTTGTGCAGCAACAAGTGATGCCTTCCACCACACTTCTCGCATTTGTTGTTGAATTTGTAACACCTTCTATCTGATTTGTGAGACAAGCAAACTATGCACATTTTTGCTTTACACGCCCAGGAATATCTTTCACCAACCGGGATTTGGGCAAGCTTTCGGCATTCAATCACTATATGACCCGGTGTATTGCAATACAAGCAAGATTTTTGTGATGCCTGAAACACACTCGACGTTTTAATTCTTTGACTCGCTACATTTCCTCTCTTCACATTTACGGATTCTAGCGCCAAGTACTGTTGCTCTAAAAACTCCATCACATCTTGAAGCCGCTGTATTTCTTTTGTTTTTCGTACGCATTGTTCGTATCTTAACAAACCTTCTTTATCCAGCTTTCGGATCAGAATTCTGGCTATGAACGGATCCGCGTCATCCATTTGCATCCCCATGGCTTTCAGGGCTTGGTATGACTCGGTTGCAGTATCTAGCAACTGTTTGATACTTCCAGGATTTTGTATGTTTATGGATCCATGATCAATTATTTTGTCAAATAGCGTACAGAATAACAACCGTCTGTTATTGTATCTCTGCTCCAGTATGCTCCATGCCGCTTTGTAATTTTCACCTGTCACCTGAAGATGTTGTATAAGTCTTGCCGCATCACCTCTTACTACACTTTTAAGTCGGTAGAATTTTTCAACATCATGCAGGTTCTTCTTAGCATCCACAAGTTGCGAAAAAATTTCATGAAATGAATTCCAGCTGTCCACATTGCCATTAAAATTTGGAATTTTCAGCTCTTCCAATTTCGTTGATGTGTACCTTTCCATATTATGTACCTCTTCATATCTACAGGCCATCTCTTCCATTATTTTCTCATAGATGGCTCGCATTTCGCTGAATTGGTCGTCTATATCTTCATCATCAAAGTTCCCATCGCAAATTTTGTCATAAATTGCTTGGATATCCTTGTATTGGCTTTCAACACTAGATCGGCTTATGTCCAACAACCCTTTTGTTGCTTCCGGCAGCCGACTTCTAACAACTGCAATCTTTTCGTCCAACTGCACCATTCTTTGCTGGAAACGTCTTGTCAACTTTTCAGCCACGTTAATCGACTCTTTTCCTCTCCAGAATCTTTTATTTTCTTCCGCAAGTACGTCATTTTTCTCTTCAACGTACACTTCCTTTCGCCTGGATAAATTCAACTCATCCACCTTTGCTGGAGCACTTTGTTTCGATCCAGATGAACCCAGTCCACCTTGGGAAGAACCATATTCACCCCTGTCTTTCAGCGCGTTATCAGCATACTGCTCCTTTATCTTGGATGAATCCAACTTTGCTGTAGCTGCTAAATCCACTCCGGTGTCAACAGATTCTAACTGCGAAGACACATCTGAGCTTTTAATACCAACTAGGATTGGGGAAATCGTACCAGATTTTCCTTTCCGAGCATTTCCCTCAAATTCGTCTAAAATGCTTTGCATCCTTTTGTATGCAGCCGATGCTCCTGCTTCCATTTTTGGTAGTTCGGGGTCATCCTTGTACGGCGTTTCACAAACGGCTTCATACGTGTTTTTGTAGCACTCCCAAACTCCCACCAACCATTTCCTGTGCCTTTTTACATCAACAGGTAACATCTCCTGGACATCTATTTCGTCCGCCTTTATTTTAAATGTGTACACTAAATCCATTAGTTTGTCCACCAATTTTCCCGCTGCTGCTTTGGTAACCGACATTTTGTTTTCCTTTTTTGTTTTTATTCCGATATATGTATATTAAATTCACCACGACCTTTACCGCGTTTTTCAAATATTATTTTTTATTATTTTTAGCGATTTTAACACAATATTTTTTTTTTTTTTACTCTACCAGGACTTATGTATGTATATTTTTACACACACTATTACTAGTCACTGGCGCCTTTTTTTATGGTTGATTTTTTTTTTTTTCAACTGAAACGTGCACTCATCCGACCGAATTTATTTTTCGCGATATTGAGATACTCGTTTTCCTTTTTTACTTGTTCTTTTTTTTTCAATTAAAACGCGCACTCATCCGACCGAATTTATTTTTCGCGATATTGAGATACTCGTTTTTTTTTTTTTTAAAGAAAAGTTCAAAGGACCAATGTACGATTAAAAGACAACCGCACTATTTGAATGTTTGTAAGACACTGAATTTTATTTAAATAATTTCAAATTACAATCTAATACCTACGACTAAATGACAGAGATAGCTATATATTGAAATAGGTACTTTATACATTCTAACAAGTTTCTTTAATGATACTTCAGCCAATCAGAGTATGACAAATAATTCCTAAGCTGATTTCTAATCATCGCGACCCTAAACAAATAACAGATAAATGTCTGTCACACGCATGTGTGGCTGAACTGATTTCTAATCATCGCGACCCTAATCAAATAACAGATAAGTGTCTGCCACACGCATGTGGGTTGTAATATTCTGTCAACAAGTGCTGTCCTGCGCACAATGGAAATTTCCACCCATCATTCTCGTCCCCTTTTTCCTTGAACAGATTTTAATTACCAACACGAAGATTAACCAACCCTCGACCACATGGAAGTTTTACTGCCTAAACCAAGCGACTGTCATAAAATCAGTCGTCTGTCTGTCGCCTCTCTCACTATCATACGCCACACACACAGATCCCATGAATATTCCAACCAGTCATAAACTATACCCAAACGTCCGTATCATAAAACCTATACAGTTTTCTCTTGTCTCGAATTTCGTCCTCTAAACATAATTTTAATTATACCATGTGAAGATTTCCAACTAAATCTTAACATATATATATATATATATATATATATATATATATATATATATATATATATATATATATATATATATATATATATATATATATATATATATATATATATACCCCACTGTGCGCCGGCCACAATTTCGAAAAACCTCTTATGCAGTTTTAAAGATCTAATCTCCCGCTACGAAAATAGATTTTAAAAAAATACAACATCCTCCGTTTTGAACGTGGAATAAGAAATTATTTGCGAAAAGGCAAAAAATATGTTATCAAAACTCCAACCAAAGGCAATTCAAAACGAACATTGAAGGATAAAGGACGAATTCATGAGGAAGCTACAAAAAATCGGCAAACCTGCAGCAAAATAAAAGCAAGCCTGTGACAGAAAATCTTATTTATTTATTTCAATTGTAACAACTATATGAAGATATTTCCAACTAAAATATTGCTTAAAAAATGCTGTTTTGTTTTTTAACGTACTTTTATTGGTGCTGTTATAAATTTTATGCATTATGAAAAATATTTACGCCTTTTTTCACGTGGTTTCGTTACATTATAATTTAACGAAAGGTTTGCTAACAGGTGGTAATAATAGCGAAAACTTTTACCACTCGTTTAAAATATTCGTTTTAGCAAGGGCATCGTTTAATTACGAATGAATGTGCCTTGACAATACTTCCGTCATATTAGGTTGTTTGATATATTAAGATTGCTGAAACAGAAAATAAAATTCGAAACAAAATAAATAAAATAATAGTTTGAAACTGATATTTGCAATTTTGAATACAACAAATCTATTTGTTCAGTCAAAGAAATGACAATGGAAGACCTATAGTGAACAAAACAGAACAACATCTAATCTTTATAGAAGGGATGTAACGAAAGCAAGTTTAGTTTAAGTGAATATTGAAATATATTTGTTACGAAAGCGAATATTAAAATAAACATATTTTGAATGCGAATATAGCAGTACACATTTTAAAGAATGCGAATAATAATGTTTTTTTATACCCTCACAGGCGTATTACAAGTATGTGCTGAAGCTTGCAACACATAGAAAAACGTGAGTTAGACCCACTGAATACCATACCGATCGACTCAAAAATTGCTTAAAAAAATACCAATTAATGTGATTTTACCAAGATTTTTTTATGTGAAAAATCGTACAATGGTTTTACAGTGGGGCAGATATCGATCAAAATCAATATTCCATGCAATTTCACAGGATTTTTTATTTAACGCTTGACACATTTTAACAACAAAAGGCGATTTAAAGACATAGCTTAAAGAAAAACAAAAATATATGAAAAATTATTCACAGAAATTTAGTTAAAGTAGTAAAAAAATTAAAAGCTGACAGCCGAAAAAATCTTTTCAACCGACTTAAGGCTATATCAATATAACTCTGTGAATGCAATCCCCTCAGATACCAAAATAATGCCTCGACCATTATATATAATACTACTTATATACTTATACAATCCCCATACATTTGACCGGCTTCTTAAAGCCTTACAGATATTTCAACAAAAAATTATTATATGTTTGCCGTAACTTAATTTTAAATTTGAATGAGAATAATGTTGCTAACATTGTGTTATGTAATACTTTTTTATTAGTTATGAACAAATGTAATAAAAGATATATTTTTATAAAATAATATTTTGATATTTTTATTAAAGAACTACTAACTAGATTATTTTATAATTTCGAAAATTTTGCTTCATAACTCAATGGTATTCGTAATATTATTAATGTTGCTGCGAAAAGAAAACGGGGTTTAATCTTTATATATTCCATTTGGAACATCACGTTTTTATTTCCACTTTTGCTTTGTACTTAAAAATAATAAATTAAAACCAGACACACCGAAGTGTTAACACCTTATACATCTATAATGGTAGAGTTAAAAATATCACCTAATATTGACACGAAAT
>CAUPSE010000041.1:0-61316 GCA_963513945.1 Hydrotaea diabolus
AGCACGATAGCAGTCAAACGAATCAACCTGTGACCCTGAGCTGTTTGGAATTGTTAATGCCAAGGGGGAATGAGTTAAGGGACTAAAGGTAAAAAGTCCACATTTTTGGAATATTTGCTGTATAAGTCTTGCAGTTTTAGTTTAATACCGGGATGGAGGCATGGGCCGAAAGCACAGTAGACAAAATGGCCAATCTTGCGGTAGTAACTCAAAGTTGGCATGAATACCAAGTAAGAGTATTGTTCAATGAGACTAAAAATGGGCCGTATCGTTTTATGGTTTGATAGAGTTCTTATGGAATGGGTCTTAAAAATAAAAAAGCGCTTGAAATTTTTAACTCGTTCTTATTTATGCTATTTTGGAACAATAAAAATCTCAGGTTAACGTTAACTGATTTTAACTTGCCATAGTTTGTAAAAAGGTAATTTAGTGCCAATTTTCCCACGATTTACAAACTTTTCGGAAAAGTTGCAAAAAAAAATATACATTTGCAGCAAAGTTAAAAAAGTATACTGCCCACCCTGCTCCATTATTCTTAGTTAGAGTGCCTCCAAATTTCAGATATATAATTTCAAAATGCAAGCGAAGAAAATAAATCCCAAATATGCGAATTTTTATTACAAAAAAATATTAACTTCCAATGGTAAAATTGTTTAAAATTTTAATCTCTATTTATTGATGTAACTGTATAAAAATAAATTAAATAATTACGAGAGTGTTCCAATAAATAATTACGAGTGTTCCAAGAAGAGCGCAATTTTTAAATTTTAAATAAAACACAGATATTTTAGAAAAAATCGTGAAACTTTATTATATCGTAAAGTAGACAGAATGAGGTTATGTATGGAACAATATATCGTGCAGATGGCCGCCGCGGCTTTGCTGGCATGCACGCGATGTTTTAATGAAATTTTCAATGACCGTTTTGCATGAATGCTGCTGTATTTCATTAATGCAGCGTCCAATTTCGTCTTTTAAGGCTTGAGTCGTCGTCGGCTTATTCGCGTAAACCATCGACTTCAAAAAACCCCAAAGAAAAAAATCTAATGGTGTTAAATCGCACGATCTAGACGGCCAATTCTGATCTCAAAAACGCAAAATAACACGACCGGGAAATGACTGATGTAGCAATTGAATTGTTTCTCTGGCTGTATGACGTGTGGCGCCGTCTTGTTGGAATCACATGCCCTCCACATTCATTTCTTCTAGGCAAGAAAAAACTGGTTATCATTTCACGATACCAAACACCATTGACTGTTTGCGCTTGACCTGCCTCATTTTCATAAAAAAAAGGTCCAATGATTCCTCCAGCCCAAAAACCACACCACACAGTGACACGTTGAGGATGCATTTGCTTCTCGTGAATCACTCGAGGATTTTCCGCACCCCAAATGCGACAATTCTGCCTATTGACGAAGCCATCAAGATGAAAATGGGCCTCGTCACTGAAGATGATTTTATCGGCAAAATCAGCATTTTCATGTTGTCTCTCCAATACCCAATTAACGAACTCCTTTCGCTGTCCATGGTCAGCTGGCTTCAGTTCCTGAGTCAATTGAATTTTGTATGCATGAAGATGCAAATCATTCGTCAAAATTCGCTGCAAAGTGGATTTGGAGACACCAATTTGCTGAGCTCGGTGTCGAATTGAGGTGGATGGAGTACAGCTGCGACATTTTCGGTCGATCGACCTGGTCGATGGCGAGTTGTTGTCTTTACATCACTAACACACCCAGTTTCGGCAAATTTATCTATTAATCTCTTTACAGTTGACTCTTTTGGAGCATTATTGTGACCCCAAATTGATCGCAATTTGCGAACTGTAGCCGCAAAACTTTCACCATTTTGGTAAAACAATTTAACAATGAGAATGCGTTGTTCATGTAGCGTGTAGCGCTCCATTTTTACTAACCTCGTACCTTCTACTAACAAACAATAACAATTGTTCAAATGTCAAACAATGACACTTCGAATGTTGCCAGATTTAAAAATTGCGTTCTTCTTGGGACACCCTTTATTTATATTTCGGGTCCGGCAATAAAAATACAATAATTTATCATTGGAAATGGGTTTTCAAAATATTCTCCTATAAGATCAATACACCTTTGAATGCGCACAAACCAATTTTCGAAGAAATTTTTTCCATTTCGATTGAGACACCTCCAAAAACTGATTTTTGAACGCTTCAACAGCTGCTTCGGGCGATAAAAAATAGCTGACCACGCATTTTTTTTGATGCTAGGGAGTAAGAAGAAGTCGTTGAGTGCCAAATCAGGGCTGTACGGTGGATGGCCCATCAATTCGACATCTTGAGTGGTCAAATAGCTTATCGTTTCAGCTGATGTGTAAGAGCTCGCATTGTTGTGATGCAAAATGATCAGTCTTCTCATATATAATTTGACATCAATAAATATTTAAAAAAAAAATGGTCCAAAAACATTCAGTACTTTTTATGTTACAGCATAAAACGTGTGTAACAGTATTTATGTCCCTACTAAGTAATCTTTCCTCATTTCTTCGAACACTTTTGGCAAACAGATGGTTGTATTACGCTCGGAATTGACCGTCCTACGTTCCACTAAAGGCACCGTGGCAACATGGCAGGTTATACCGAAAAAACGCAATCATTTGCTTCTACGAACAACTTTTGTTGGATTTGGCTAGTCTTGAAAAACCTATACGGTCGATTGCTGTTTTGTTTCCGGTTCATATGCATAAGTAGATCCATGATTCGTCACCTATGACAATGTTATACACTGCCTTTGAGCTATAATTTTTCAACATATTTTTGCACCAATCCAATCCGAGCCTTTTTTGAGCATTCGTTAAATTATGTGGGCTCCAACGACAACAAATTTGTTCACAATCAAATAACCATGCCTCAATCTCAAGGTATGTCACATGTCGGTCTTGCTTAATCAGTTCACGCACACCATCGATGTTTCTGGAAAAGTGCCTACAGTTGGACGTAATTCACGAAATTCATCGTGGAGCGAACGGCGTCTGAGACTGAACTCTTGGTACCAGCGATTAACAGAGGTTTTTGATGATGCTTCATCGCCAAAAGTCAAAACATGTTGATTTAAACACTCTTGTCTCGATAACTTACGCTGAAAATCGTAAAAAATCATGGCACGAAAATGTTCACGGGATAATTCCATTTTTTGACTGAGATGAATTTTTCAAGACACTGTAAACAAGACAATTCGCCCTCAAATGATAAAACGTTTTGAGTTAAAATATGTTAAAATAAATGTCAAAATTTCCAATGAAAGTTCCAGTTTGCATCTGGGACAACTAGTATTGTCAGGACCCGAAATATTATAATTTGCAACCCTCTACACCCTCATTCTATTAGAATAATTTTTCAAGGATGTAGTTATCGTCTTAAAATTTGCCATGCCGAAATTCTTTTTCAAAAACTGCCGATAGAATTGAAAATGGGCCATATTGCCACACCGAAGTACATAAGTACCAGAAAGGGTGTGGCACTAATATATATTTTTTTAACTTTAAAAAAACAAGTAATCTTTAGACCATAAGGGTGTTTTTGGGTTCCTTCGGCCCGTAAGTACGACCGTAATTACAGTTTAAAATAAATTTTTATAAATATAAGTATCAATAATTTTCAAAAATCCATTACTAGTTACAGTCAGGAATGTTTATTGAATCTCTCTTATTGTAAAATATAAACGGCTTTTGTAAGGCCTTCTTAGAGAAGGCATTAAGGAGTGCGCATGCGATTCATGACCAGGCTTTCTGGCAGGCCTACGTAGTGAAGCGAAAGTGAAAGAAAATGGTCTGCGGAATCATTTTATGCATTGAAGACCTTTTAGAAGGTCTTTTCTGAGAAGGCCTTCCATATTTTTTCCGCTGGCATATTTCCAATCAACATTCTACACCATTTCCAATTGAAATTCAGAAAATACATACTGAAATTGTGAAACGCAAATTGAAATTCAGAAAATAGAAATTGATATTGAAGAACGCTTATCAAAATTCCAGAAATACCGATTGAAATTTTGAAACGCAAATTAAAACTGAGAAAATAAAAATTAAAATTGAGAAAATTAAATTATATTAAAATTGAGAAAATACAACCTGAAATTGAGAAAATACTAATTAAAATTGCAATACTTTAATTAAAATTGAGCAAATACCAATTGATATTGAGAAAATTTAACGTTAAATTGAGAAAATACAAATTGAAATTAAGAAAATACAAATTGATATTGAGAAAAAGGAAATGTATATAAAAAAGATCTTTTTAAAAGGCATATCCTTCAATTCGAATGCTCGGAGTAACAGAGTATATCGTAGTAGCAACCAAACGATCAAATTCTAGTGGAGGCAAAAAAAAATAGAACAGAAAATTGTGATTTCAATAGAAGGGAGCGTGGAAGGCCTTTCTTTGAATTCTAAAGCCGTGTCAATTTGAAATGAGAGTAGAATGCAAAAGACATGTCTTCGAGTTCCCTGAGAAGGCCTTGCAGAAACCATTCTTTTCTCACTGGGTGTTGTAAACGTGTCATTAGCATACATCGGCATCAATCGTTAAACTCAAATTGGGTATTTCGCCAATTATCGCTCCGCTCATATGTTTCCCACACGCTGGCAAGAGGTAAACCAACTGAATTGTCTGAATCGTTTTCAATTCCACCTTCGATTCCGAGCGAAATATTTCTCGAGGTGGAGGTATACAAACACAGGCATGTACATACATTGTACATTGTGCGCTCATACACAAACTTTTCGAATCCTTGAGCATGTCTTCTGTTGCTTTCGTTTCTGTTTGCTTCGGTTCAGTATCGAAAATAACACCGGAGATTGAGGAAAGAGGAAGTGTTGTAAACGAAATTTGAATTGTAGGGAATATGAATGAATGAATGAATGGCTGAAGTGTCGCTGATATGACGAATGAATTGTTATGGAAACCGCTGGTCGTATCGTAACGCCTCGCATAACTCCAAGCAACATTTTGATCCATTCAGGATATTATAAATGTATGTACGAAAGGCCCCACTTTTTTCTTTGGAGAAGTTGTAATCATATCACATAGCGTTGTTGTAAAAGAAATGTTGTTTTATTCCGAGTGAAAAGGTTATTTTACTTCTGTCATTTCCATGAAGCTTCTGTCTGTGTGTGTTTTTTGTTTTGTAAGGATCTGCGGAAAAATCCTCTTAAATTTAACTCGGCGTAAGAAACGTTACCTTTTCTTTGTTAAAAAAAAACATACGAAAAATATTTCTTTTTTATTCGTTTTTTATGATAGCAATGGGACCCAAATTATTTTATATAATCATGTTAAAGCTCAGACATTTTTACGTAGAAATTTCATTTAAATCTGTAATGACTGGTTGTTGTTGAAAACCAAAAAATCCTGGCAAAATACTCGTAATGTTCTGCCATCGGTCGTTAGTGAAACGTGACTGAACATGAAATGCTTGGAAAATGTGCGGGTCTTATCAACATGACATGAAAAGGGTGGTCCAACCACAAAGCACGATTCATAGAGTTTTTGGTTTGTTGTGATCATTTGTTATTATTGTTTTTTTTAAAGGTTGAATTACTCCACAATCTAGTAAGATCAGGTTTTTTTGTTGTTGTTTGTCATAGAGGGAAGGAAAAGTAAGTCAACGAAGTTAAAGCAATCACATCACCATTTGGTAGACGCATGTTTCGCCGTTGGTGTGGGACGGTCTTCGGTACCATATATGTGTGCTGCCGACATGGTCTCTACTAGAATAACGAGCGCATAGAGAAAGGGACCTAAGGGTAAAAAAAACCAATTTTCACTTTTTTTTAATGTGGACAACATCTGAGCATCGAATGAGACCGATCCTATGCCCCAAAAGTGTTCCCTCCCAGAGATATGCGCGTTTTATGAAAGTAAAGTCGACGGTTCTAAGCGCAAATAGAAAGGGACCTAATCTTTAAATGGCTCTCCTGAACAAAACTTTTTATCAACTGTTCACTTTTTTTTTAAGGTCGACAACATCTGAGCTTCGAATGAGACCGACCCCATGCCCCAAAAGGGTTCCCTCCCAAAGATATGCGCGTTTTATGGAAGTGAAGTCGACGATTCTAAGCGCAAATAAAAAGGGACCTAATCTTTAAAATGGCTCTCCTAAACAAAACTGGTTTTTAACCTTAGGTCCCTTTCTATTTTGCGCGTCACATACGAAGCATTGCACTGATTTTGCATATGCGAATGATAATTTTTGATATGTCAATTTTTAATTGTTTTAGAAATTTAACCATGGAGCAGCGTGTTAAGATTGTTAAAGCCTTTTACGAAAAGGTGCGTTGAAATCAAAATGCATTTGGTCAGCATAAGAGACCAAATGTGTCCCCAATCGGGAGAATTGTGCACAAATTTCAACAAACCGGGTCTGTAGGAAATGTGAAAACACGCCCAGTTCGCTATCGTTCTGTCATCGGGCCGTACTTCATCGAAAATGAGGTCGACCGTGAATGGTGTTCGCTATCGCGAGTTCTTCTGGCTTGAAATTGACGATATGGACCTACACCATATGTGGTTCCAATATAATCCAATAGGTGTCACTTGCCACACAACCAACAAAACAATGGCTATTTTGCACGAGAAATTCAATGGCCATGATAGCTTACGTCGCACTGTGGGATGAGATTAAAAAAAAAATGGAAATAGTTCAGCCGTTTCTAAACGAACAGTCGGATTTTATTAAAATTCCACACATTTATAGAAGAGGTGTTCTCGACCTGGTCTATATGTGGTTCCAATAGGATGGTGCCACTTATCACACAACCTACAAAACAATGGATATTTTTGCACGAGAAATTTAATGGCCGTGATATCTTACGTCGCACAGTCGCACAGAGATTAACAAAATGGAAATAATTTAGCCGTTTCCGAACGAACAGTCGGATTTTGATAAAGAGGTGTTTTTCGAGCTTAAGTTTTGAGTTTGGACCCCCCACGATATGCAGGTGCGGAACCCTCATGTTGGGCAACTCGGGTTTATACAAATTTAAAACGCATGTAACTTTTGTATTTGAACTTTTATATAGAATCCGCTAGTCGAGACTTACAAAAATGTGTGTTACACCTACACATTATCTTGTGCAGTTTCTGAGATATACGTGTTTAAAAATTACAATTTTTTTTTGCCCTACCTTGGTGTAGTTTTTTGTAATAACTGAGCCATATATCAGCCGATTTAATTCATTTTAATTTTGTTTTAAAAACAACAAAAATGTTTTTATAAAAGAAATACAAATTTCTAAAATATACCTTTCGAATACAAATTCGAAGTTAAAAGTTTAAGAAATGTCGTTTTGTTTTGCCGTTTTTTGCGTAAAACCGTTTTATCTATGAAAATCTACAAGAAATAGCTCCATTTGTATGACAGTGCCATCTAGCGTGAGTTTTAGGTAAAAATCAATATCAAAAATGAATTCCTCGATCCAACTTTCCACGATAATAAAAATAAATAACCATTATTTTATTAAATTTAACAATTATCTTTTTTTGTTAGACTGCGTTCCAAAGTCACCAACTGCAAATGCGTGTAAAAAAACCCTTAAAGATTTAGTTATGGACAATGTCAACATTTATTTGCAATTGGTTTCATTCCATTCGCATTTTGGTTGTTGCACTGTGTATTTGACCAGAGAAGTTCATGAATTCGTATAGCCTTCTTACCTCCCGATTAGGAACCTTCCCGTTCAATGAGCGGAAAACTTCACTATATTTCAATATCATTTGTGATTAGCGACAGTATTCCGATAATTAAGCGACTTAATGCTCTCCTACATAGGGGAAACCAACAATTCGTAGATATTTCTTTGAAGTTAAAGATCAAAAACTATAATTATGGAAGCATGTGGTGAGGTTTACATATAGTCGGTTTCGCCCTTACGTATTGGGACTTTCCGTTTTCTTTGCACTTTTTTTGGGAATTCTCAAAATTAAAATTGCATTTGTAGCACCCTGTATAAAAAACGAAAACTTGTTTCTTAGTGGATATGGAAACGTTGAGGGAAATTACTAAGTAACACAAAAAAATGGCCTTTCAAATAATCAAGAAAAATTCCACACTTGATTTGAATTTTAATCCCATTATATGTGACGCGCAAAATAGAAAGGGACCTAAGGTAAATTAAACACCAGTTTTGTTCAGGAGAGCCTTTTTAAAGATTTAAATACGTGTAAATTTTGTGTACCATCACTTTCATAAAACGCGTATATCTCTGGGAGGAAACACTTTTGGGGCATGGGATCGGCCTCATTCGATGCTCAGATGTTGTCCACATCAAAAAAAAAGTGAAAATTGTTTTTTTACCCCTAGGTCCCCGCTGTCACATATAGATTTTGAATTAAGGGGTCGGGCGCATATGCCATAGGGGTGAAAAAATTACCACTTTTTGTTTACGGTGGAGAGTATTAAAACTTCGGCCTGGCCAAATTAAGATACAACTGAGAATGGGGTTGGTCTCCTTGAGCCTTGGACTTCAAAGTCCTTATATTTATAGGGGCCATAAGTATGACATTGTTAAATAGGGTGGGCTATTCAACATTTTAATACTTTTAATCAGCTGTAAAATAAAACACGCAATAACGCTTTTATTGGTAAGCTTGAATGTTTCATTCAAGAATGGAACTCAATATCATTCGTTTGACTACTACAACTGGCTCGGCAGCTTCTTATCCGAACAACCCAATTTTTCAGTACCTTTTTGATTGTTTCGGTTCGAATCTCTTCAATGGCATTTCATATTTCAACGCTTCAATTGTCTCTGGATGTATTGCGTATCATATTATCGTAAGTGGCTCACTACAGAAAATAATCCAAAGGGCACAAATCACAGCTCCGAGGCGGTCAATTGACATCACAATATCGGTTTATTATTCGATTTTTAAAAACAGTGCGTAAAACAACGTTGGCTGTGCGACATGTGGCGCCGTCTTGTTGAAACCAGATGTCCTCCGTGCTATTTTCTTGAATTTATTAATTTTGTTGAGCACGGCGCAATAACGCTCACCGTCGACGTTAACGGCGGCTCCTTGCTAATTTTCGAACAAAAATGATCTAATAACGCCGTCAGGCCAAAATCCACACCAAACAGTGACTCGTTGTGGATGCATTGATTTCTCAATAGTCACGTGTGGGTTCTCTGAACCCCATATGCGGCAATTTTGCTTTTAGACAAAGCCACCGAGATGAAAATGAGCGTCATCTGAAAACATGATTTTTCGGTAAAATTCGTCATGCATCGGATGGAGTTCCATTTTTAAATGACAAAATCCAAACTTCCCAATAAAACCAGAAATTTAAAAAAAATTCTCAGTACTTTTTTTACAGCCATTTCAAATTTAAAATGTTAAATCGCCCACCCTTTATATGTTATCTAACGTTAAAGCAATTTTTATAGGTTTTTATACACAATCATACCATTTCAACAGACTAACTTTAGCAAGAACAAAATTCTCTGATAAATAGTTTTGTTTTGCAATACGGTTGCATATGGCATATATGGGGAGGAAACTCCCCTGTACCAAGAAGAAGTATCCTTTTTCAATAACACATGGGGAAAACATTCGTACACTCTCGTGTCTACCTACACAGTCACTAAGAGTGCAGACATGCATAATGTATGCATAAATCTGTGGCAGATTTCTGTGTCACACAGATAGGCATACCTACATACACACATTTGCCCAACGGAAAAATTGCCAAGGCCTTGCCATGAGAAGACTCTGTAGAAGGCGTCTTTAAAGATCCAAAAAACATTCGGTAATATCTTCCAAAATTATGCATTCCATAAGGCCTTCTTTGCACATGGAAAATGATCCCCCACACAATCTCATGTCGCTTCTCAAAGAAGGCCTGCTAGAAGGCTTTGCAATAATTCATCTACTCATTCGTTGGTGCATTCTTTCAGATGGCCTGCATGAGAAAGATTCAATAAAAAATCATGGCTCCCTTCTTGTTAAACGCATGCTTTCATGTCTGGTGACTTAAGGCAGCTTCGAAGGTGTTCGCCCCAGCGATGAACTGTGAAGACATATAAGCCCTTTGAAGCTGACGCACAATTTGGTTTTGTAGACCAGTGTGTACCGTATTGGAGTAGCAACCAAAAGGGCGTAGGCTCGAACTGGCAAATCAAAAAATAAATAAAACTGAAAATTGAGTAATGTCAAATTTTTGATTTTTGTTTATTTAATATATAAGAAATAAAATCTCGTTTCAAGCTCGAGGTCTCGGTGTTTAATATTATAAGTTTATTTCCAATGTTTTGCTATTTCCTTGAATTGCACCTTCAGGGGTTCTATATTTTCAACACGACAGACAACAGTAACTTAGAACTTCACCACCATCGCCAAAGATAGTGCAATATTGCCCTTGGGCAGTGGTGGAGGTGTCGTCTGTCGTGTTGTTTTCTTTTAAAAAATACAAAACCCCTGAAGATGCAATTCAAGGAGATTGCAAAATATTGGAAATAAACTTATAATATTAAACACCGAGACCTCAAGCTTCAAAGAAGTAATTTAAAATTAAATTCTCAGCTTAATTTTTTTTTAATATTTTTTATATGCATTCTATGAGATCATGTTGTACAGGCATTGCTCTGCAATCGAACTTAAGAAGGGCTCCTAGAAGGCCTTGCTGGGCCCTTCCTTTTCCCGCTGGTTGTACATGCACTCCCTGCGTGTTGGTAACTTTTTTCAAGTCAACAGCATGAGCCCGCAAGAAACAGCACCGGTAGCAGCAAAAGCAACAGCAGGCGGCTTTTGAATATTTAGCCGCCTGTAGATTATAAAATTTGCGAATTCTTTTTCGAAATTATCTGCATGTTTTTTGTTTGTTTATCAACATTATGCTGATATGTAAAAACTTTTTTCTTTTATTCTCCTTTTTGCACACATACACTGGCACCTACCTACACACTTGTTTACAGATGCTGTTACAAGTGTCATGGGTGCGGCACCGGGACATACATCTGCTGACAGTGGGACGCTATACGTATACATCGGATCAGAGATTTCGTGCCATACATCAACCGCAGACAGAAGACTGGATTTTACAAATCAAATATCCGCAACATCGAGACTCGGGCATCTATGAGTGTCAAGTGTCTACAACGCCGCACATGAGTCACTACATCCATTTGAATGTTGTTGGTAAGTACACGCATACTCGTAAACTTGCATCCATATGTGGTCTTTACCCTTCACTTTAAAAATTGTCGAATATGCTCGATTATTTGCTAACTCGAACTATTATAAACTTGTTCATTCCGTATATACTCCATCCCACCACTTTAGGAAAGAGTGTGCAGTTTGTCGTTTAGTTTGCAACACCTCGAAATGTTTATCGGAGACCCTATTGATTGTCTAAAAATTCAAAGACAGTCTAGGCATATTTTTTAGTCCGTGATTCTGTTGTACGTGTTCCAAATGAAAGAAACTGGAAGCCTAAACGTTTAAACAATGATAGCTTATAGTATAGAGTGATCCATCTAGAGGTATTTTTGCAGAACAAAAACAAATATAAAAATTCAAAACAAGTGTGGAATCTTTATTGAAAATTTGAAAGTACATTTTATGGCATTTATTTTTTGAATATAATTTCATTCAAATGTTGGCCGCAGCTACGCCTCAGGGTCTCCATTCTGAGGGTCCAATTTTGGATGACTCGTTCGAGCATTTCGACCGGTATGGCTTTAATGACACGGGTAATGTTGGCTTCCAAAACCTGAAACGTAGCTGCGTTGTCAGCATAGACTTTGGACTTTACGTAACCCCAAAGAGAAATGTCTAAAGGTGTGATATCACTCCATCAAGGCGGCCAACTCACCTGTCCAAAACGTGAAATTAGCTGCCTTTCGATATGACCTCTCTATAGATCTATTGTTTGAGCAGCAGTATGGCAAGTGGCACCGTCCTGTTGAAACCAAGTGTCATCAGTTTCAGGTAGCACAAAGATCGATATCATGGCGCGATAAAGCGAGCACCATTCACGGTTACGTTCCGGCCATCATCATTTTTGAAAAAATATGCACCGATGATTCCACCAGCTTATAAACCGCACCAAACTGTGGTTTTTCTTTGCGTATAATGGCACCTCTTGAACCTCTCCTTGTTGCTCTTCAGCCCGAATGCGGCAATTTTGTTTATTAACTTTGCCGTTGAGCCACAAATGGGCCTCATCACTAAACAAAATTTTGGCCTAAAAGAGCGGATCTTCCAGTTTCACACCGAACGCTCATTTTCATAATACAGTAGCCAATATTTGAAGGAAATTATTTTCAAAAAATAAATGCCATAAAATGTCCTTTCACACTACCCATAAAGATTCCATACTTGATTTGAATTTTTAAATTTTTTAAAATACCTCTAGATGGATCATTAGTGGGCTGCTCTAGTCTGATAGGAGAGTGCACCACCACCATACCAGTAAGCCCTGGTTGAACCACGGGTAAAAACACCTGGCAATTTTTAAGCGGTGGGCTTCCAACTCGTATATGTCACCAAGCCATGTAAGAGCTTTTCTATAAAAATGCATTAGCCCTTCCGGGCCGGCTTTAAACAGTAGGTCCCAGTAAGAATTAAATTGTGCACTGCAAACAATTTTGAGAGAAGTTCCCCCTTGTGCCTCAATGGGATGTTGTGAGACTTTAGTGGCTGTAGTAGTTTGCAGTCTGACGCTATTTGGGATTGTAAAATGGCGAAGTTACTCCAAAGGACAAATTTTTTCCGTTAAGTGATTACCTTAGATAAAAGTACATAGTTTTGAGTATTCGCTCTTCTTATCACGAACCAGGCCTTAAATATGGGCTGTGTGCTGCGACGCAGCTAAAACCTTAAAATGGGGCATGGTCTTAGAGCTTTTTGCTTCGTATGGTCCTCAGAAAATTGTACTAATAAAAAAGGCCATAGGGTCAAAATATTTTAAAACAGCGTTTCTTTATAATCGTATAAATGCCTGCTATCCTTTTTTTTGCTTTTATTTTTTGGAACAAAAATTCATTTTTTTTCTTTACTAAAAATCTTGCTGGTCTGGAACAGATTGACCTATTTGTACAAAATTTGGGTCATAGAAAAGAGAACACTACTGTCTATACTCTGTAGTAAAAATTTAATTAATTTTTTGTTAAAAGATTGTAATATTATTTGTTAACAACATTTATATATTTACGAGTACTCATTAAATATGCACTTCGTGATAATCAAATTAAGGCAATTTGCAGATCGTTTGTTTACGTTTATTCTGAGATTGAGGTTTATAGATCTTTGTTGTCCAAACGGCCTTTATGGTCAAATGAAGCGACAACTAGTTAATATGGACACATGGACTAAAATTAATTAAAATTTGCTTGCGAATATAAACATGAAATTTTTCCGTACGATTTGTCTGAATTTGTGGCTCGTACGAGGGTTGCTATACATTTCTGATATTCTGACATTTCCATTGGAAAGATTGACATTTTTTAGCATAAACGTTTTGACGTACGGCCATCATTTGTGTTGTTTACAGTGACTTGAAAAAATCAATTTGGCAAGAAAATGGAATTAACTCGTGAACATTTTCGTGCGATCATTTTTCACAACTTTCGACGTGGATTATCACGACAAGAGTGCAGCGATGAACTTAAATCTTTGTATGGCGATGAAGAACGATCCTATAGCACTCTGAAAACCCGGTTTAATGAATTCAATTGTGCCAGAGAGCATTGATGCCGTGCATGAACTGATAATGCAAGATCATCATGTGACATGCCGTGAGATAGGGGCATCCTTGGGCATTTTTTCCACCAGTATACATTCGATATTACCTGAACACCTGGCCGTAAATAAGGTTTGTTCTCGTTGGATCTAGCACAATTTGACAATCGCTCAAAAAAAGGCTCGTGTCGATTGGTGCAAAGAAATTTTGAAAAAATACGATCGCGGTGCTTCAGAAAACTTTTGTAAGATCGTCACAGGTGACGAATCATGGATCTATGCATACGAGCCCGAAACAAAACAGCAATCGACCGTGTGTGTTTTCGAAGACGCTGTTCGTGGAAGAAGCACTTCGCAGCAAATGGTAGCTTGTTTCTTCGGCAAAACTGGTCAAGTGGCGACTGTTCCGCTTGAGCAATGTAGGTCGGCCAATTCTAGGTGGTACACCACAATTTGTTTGCCTAAATTCTTCAGAGAAATTCAAAAAATTAACAAGAGAAGACGAATCATTGTGCACCATGACAATGCGAGATCTCACTCATCGGCTCAAACCAGCGCCTTTTTGACCGGCCAAAACTTCGAATTGATAAGTCATCCGCCGTCCTACTTGGCACCCAATGACTTCTTTTTATTCCCACACATCAAGAAAAAAATGCGTGGTCCACGATTTTCGTCGCCAGAAGATGCTGTTGAAGCGTTCAAAAACCATGTTTTGGAGGTGTCTCAATCGAAGTGGAAAAAAAGTTTCGAAAATTGGTTTGAGCGCATTCAAACGTGTATAAACCATGCTGGAGAACACTTTGATTTGTCTGAATTTGTGGCTCGTATCCATGGACTCTGGGGAACAAAACATACTGTCTTTAAGTTAAAAAAAATATTATAATTATACCCTACACCACACATGTAGTACAGGGTATTATGACTTATTGCTGATGTTTGTAACATATTTAAGGATTGGATATAGATTCCATATTACGTATAGCGATTTATTCAGAATCACTATCTGATTCCAATGAGTGATGTACGAGGGCGACCGCAAAAGTAACTGGCCTAACATAAAAAGAACCGTTTTTTTCGAATTATTATTTATTTTTCAACATAATCTCCTTTCCACTCAATACACTTCATCAAACGTTTTTCAAGTTTTTTAATTCCATCCGAAAAATAAGATTTTTCAAGACCTTCAAAATATGCCTCAGTTTTAGCAATAACATTTTTTTAAATTTGGAAACAAGAAATAATCAGATCATAATCTGGACTATATGGTGGATGCGGAGCAATTTCAAATAGTAATTCGGCCAGTTTTTGTTGAGTTAAGAATGCAGTGTATGAAGGAGCATTATCTTGATGAAAAAGAACTTTTTTTCTAAATGCGGTGTTTTATCTTGATTTCTTCACTCAACCGATCCAATAATGCACAATAATATTCACTATTTATAGTTTTTCCTTTCTCAAGATAATCCATAAATATTATACCCCTTGCATCCCAAAATACTGTGGCCATTACTTTTCCTGCTGACTTAACAGTTTTCGCCTTCTTGGGAATACTTTTACCAGCTTCTATCCATTATTTTGACTGTTCTTTGCATTCTGGGATGTAGTGATGGATCCATGTTTCATCAACAGTTATGAATCGGCGCAAGAACTCTATAGGATTACGCTGATAAATCGCTAAAAGCTCCTTAGAATTGGTCCAACGGACGAATTTTTGGGGCAAAGTCAACAAACGCGGCACATATCTTGCGGATAGCTTTTTCATGTGGAGTTCATCACTTAAAATACTACAAATAAAATACTGTAGTAATCAAAGTACATGTTGCGATAATGAACCGATTTTGATAAAACATAGAACATTCTACATGCTTTGACCGGAACGAACTCTTTTGAAATTCATCAACATCGCTTCTGGTTTTAATATAATTCATAGGGTTTTCCCGAATTGTGAAATTACAGCTCTAATAGCGACATTTGACACATTCTCTTGTGAAATATAGTCCAATTTCATCTTTCAAATAGTTCATCTTTCAATAGTTCGGTTCATCTTTTCAAATAGCTTTCACGCAAAGGTGCCGCCCAATTTGGTAACCCTTAGTTCCAGAAGCCACAAATTAAACCCTATTCCACTCAAACTTGGAATATAAGTTATCAGTGCACACTTATTAACTGCAGTGAAACTCTACGATATCGGTACATATTTTTCTATAGCTCCTATATGAAGATCGTTTAGTATTTTTGTTGTAGGTCTTGTGGCGTACATTAAAAATAGTTTTGTGAAATACACGAAATATCACGAAAATCCGACTAAAATTACAATTTGAGTATTTTTAGCCTTATAGCTTACTTTATTATCAACAGATCAAATCATACTTTATACTTATAAAGGGTGTTTTTTATTGAGGTATAGAACTTCGAATTGAAATAAAACACAAGAAAATCGTTTTAATGTCCATCAATTTGGCTTTATTGGAAGGATAATTTTATGCCATTAATGTTTAAATATGATTTCGGGCATGTGGCCGCCGCGGCTGGCTCGAATAAAGCCAATTCTACAGGTCCAATTTTCAACCACTTTTTCGAGCATATGGGGCCGTATGTTGGCAATAACGCCACGAATTTTGGCTTCCAAGTCCCCTAACGTTTCTGGTTTGTTGGCGTAGACGAGCGACTTCACATATCCCCAAAGAAAATAATCCAATGGTGTCAAATCACACGATCTTGGTGGCCAATCGACAGGTCCATTTCGCGAAATTATGCGCTCATCAAATGTTTCCTTCAATAATTCGATTGTGACGTGCGCTGTGTGGCATGTAGCGCCGTCTTGTTGGAACCACAACTCATCCACATTCATGCTATCCAATTCGGGAACAAAATAGTCGGTTATAATGGCTCTATACCGGTCTCCATTAACGGTAACTGACTCTCCAGCATTATTTCGGAAGAAGTATGGCCCAATGACTCCACCAGCCCATAGAGCACACCAAACAGTCAGTTTTTGTGGATGTAATGGCGTCTCAAGGGTCTCATGTGGATTCTCTTCACTCCAAATGCGGCAATTTTGCTTGTTGACGTAGCCATTCAACCAAAAATGAGCCTCATCACTGAACAAAATTTTGTGATGAAAATCAGCATCGAGATGAATCTCATTTTCGGCCCATTTTGCAAGCGTTGTTCTTTTGTTAACCTGTTCATGATGAAATGGCAAACCAAACTAATATTAATCACTTGACAGCTGACAAAATGGCCGCCAGTTAAAAAATTGATGCCAAATTAAAGTTCTATACCCCAATAAAAAACACCCTTTACATACTTTATACTTTTTTGTAGCACTTAGTTATCGAAATATTTCGAATGAATATTACGAGGGCAGATCAATAATAATAATAATTTTCAACCTAATCTCTTTTTAGCTCAATGCACTTAGTTCAACGTTTCTTCAATTTTTGTATCCCTTCCAAAACTAGGATTTTTCGAGGTCCATAAATTAGGCATTTGTTTGATCAATAATTTCATCGTTGGAGCTAAATCTCTTTTCACCGCGTCACTGGGAGCTAAATCCGGAGAATATGGCGGATGAAGTACCAATTCGTAATCCAATTTATGTAATTTTGCCATTGAGACTGTTTTCTTAAACCCAACTGATCATGTAAAATCGAAACCACACTGCCATACGAAATGCGTATGGCTTCAACAATCTCATGCACTTTTACTCTTCGATCGGCCAACACCATATCGTGGACCTCAATTGTCCATTCAGAACGTTCAGCGTCATTTGTACTCGTGCGACCACAACGATAGTCAGTAAACCACTTTTTTACCACTAAAATCGATGGTGCAGAGTTCCCATATCAAGATTTTCCCTGGTTCAATTGAAAGTTTTTTTCCACAAAAAAATGTTTAATGAGCACTCGAACGAAATTCACTTTTTCCATTTTAAACAAAATCCACGAGGTTGTATGTTTTGAACAGCTGTTAAACACAAACTAAATGACAGAACTCTCTCAAAACTTGACAGTATTCTATTAACCGATGGTACTTGATGGGAGCAGTATTGCATTTCATATTACTACAGGGGAAGTTGGAAAAGTCACGGAATTATTAATGTGCCCTCGGAATTATTAATATGCCCTCGGGAGAATCCTTTGCTCTCGATCTATTCATGGTAGTCGTTTTCGAACGCAAATTCCACAATACCTTTTTAAAGATTCAAAAACGATGCCAATCATGAATTAACGGTCAAATGGACATTTACATTTTCGTAACGTTACCCCGGCCACCTACTTCATCTATTGCAACTTTCTCCGCTCTGTTAATGGCCCATTTGGCCACAGGCGGTACGCAATTTGTAAATTGATTTTAATTTATCCCAATGCTTCATACATTGCCAGCGCTAATGGATTGCATACTCTTGTTGACAGAGAAAAAAGAGGAATTGTTGAAACAGTGCTACAATTTGTAGCAGCACTGTTTCTATCGAGAATGTGCGATGGCTTGTGTGCATAAACGAAATGAATAATAAAGTCAAGTACATTGACACCGTTGTGTACACAAGCCCTTTTTCATATTTTCGCACATTCTCCCTTGTCCTTTTGTTTTGTTATTGTTGATGTCGCTTTGTGGCGAGCCTATGCGTGTGTTCTAAAACGGCTCATAGGCTCACACAAAGCGAAGATTAGTTTAATTGTAAAATAGAATTCAAATCGTGCGTTAGTTTCCCCCCGTGACAAAGTGAAACATTGTGTACATATAACATAAAACATTGTAAAAATTGAACATATAAATTCTAAACCAGTATTGTGAACATACAACATAAACCATTTAATATAATTTAAACATAAAACGAAATTTTGTGAACATTAAATATTTTACAAACAATTATTGTACATAGAGAAAAAAACCTTGTGAACACTAAACATTTTAAAACATTAAACATTGAATTTAAAACATAAAGAACACACCTTGTACATATAATTACATTTAAGTGAACAAAATAAAACAAAACATTGAATTAAAACACACAAAAAAATAGCACACTTTTAACTAAACAAAAAGAAACGAAGAAAAAGAAAACCAGTGACAACAAAAACAAAAGCCCTTGCTCAAACATTTTGGTCCATGCGAACCGAATAGTGGAAAGTGAAATACACCCGAGAAAAAAAGTGTGTGCACTTAAACAAAAAAGTGCAAAAGTGTATAAAACAAAAATTAATATATATTGCGAAAGACGCCACCGCCATATTTTGAAGGACGCCACCGCCATATTTGAGGACGCCACCGCCATTTTGAAAGCCATATTGAAGGACGCCAAGGACCCTACCACAAACGACCCCTGAAGACTTCAAAAGGACAAATTCGCTGTGAGAGGTACAAATCATAACCACAAAACCCAGCGAAGAAGTAGTAAGTACCCAAGAACTTAAGTACTAAAAACAAGCAAATGATGAGGGTGCAGCTATAGACACGGCACGGCTGCTATTACGTGCCCGACATAGAAGCAAAGTTATGCTGCATGACCCTGGACATAATTTTCTTGTCGTTACGTGCGAATTAAAATACATGATATTACGTAACCTTGCGACGCCATTTTGGACCGAATCAAAATCTACAACAACATAGACACTTGACTATTACTTGGATCGCTAGCGGCCATCTTTTTTTCTTCCATTCCATTGGAAATTGCTGGAAACTTCGGTCGCAAACGACGCCATTAAACTGAAAGTTTGAAATTTGGAAAATCATATGTTACGAAAAATAATTGTTGGGTGAATTCGCAATAGAAAAATTTTCAATGCCAAAGATCTAAATCTTCCAAAAATTTCCTCGACAAATTTTGATACGCAAAAATTGGAATTTTTGTTTTCCAACGAACTTGCATGTTGGAAAATTCCCCTTGATGGAAAAATCTTTGATGGCTAACTTGGATGCCATTTTCTTTTTTGAAATAAATTCCGTAACACAACTTTGAAACACAACTTGAAGCAATTTATTTTTTGGATAGATAAATTGACCCATTCCTGATTAAGTTGAAATTTTTTTGCGAAAATTTAGAATAATTCTTGGCAAACCTTGAGAAAATTTTTGTGGCGAATTTTTAAAAATTGTTGGAGAATTTTTGTAAACCTGTTGGCGACCTTATAAAAATTTGTGAAAACATTTTTGGCGACTTTTTGAAAAATTTTGGCGACCTTTGAAAAAACTTTTGGCGACCTTTGGAAAAACATTTGGCGACTTTTTGAAAAACTTTTGGCAATTTTTTGAAAACTTTTTTGCGATTTTTTGAAATCTTTTTTTTGCGATTTTTTGAAAACTTTTTGGCGATTTTTTGAAAACATTTTGGCAATTTTTTGAAAACTTTTTTGCGATTTTTTGAAAAACTTTTGGCAATTTTTTGAAAACTTTTTTGCGATTTTTTGAAAACTTTTTGGCGATTTTTCTAAAACTTTTTGGCGATTTTTCGAAAACTTTTTGGCGATTTTTTGAAAACTTTTTGGCGATTGAAAACATTTTGGCGATTGTTTGAAAACATTTTGGCGATTTTTCTGAAAACTTTTTGGCGATTTTTTGAAAACTTTTTGGCGATTTTTTGAAAACTTTTTGGCGATTTTTTGAAAACTTTTTGGCGATTTTTTGAAAAAAAAAATTTTGGCGATTTTTTGAAAACCTTTTGGCGATTTTTTGAAAACTTTTTGGCGATTTTTTGAAAAAATTTCCTGCATTTTTTTTTGAAAAAGTTTTTTGCTGCTACTATATTGAGGGTGCAAAAATGGCAAAGGCATTGACAGACAAATTTGTCAACTGTGTCAATGATTTGATGGACTTCGAATCCGTCTATTCAGTCACAAAATCGGAAGAAAGCTTACATGCCTTGGAAGTATTACGAGTGGAGCTCAATTCTCTGTGGGATCAAGTAAAGCGATCATATCTGGAGTGCCGAGATCGAGAGGAAATAGCTGGAGAGACACCTATTGATAAGACGAAGTTGAGAAAACACTACAAGGAGGCGCTCTCCAGTTATAAAAACGTACTCAGCGCATTGAATGACGAGATCCAGACAATTTCCGAACGCCAAACCAAGGAAAAGCAGGAAAGAACATCGACACTGATGATACAGGATCACGATAATAATCTTTCTTCAATTTCTCGAGTACCACCCTGCGACACTGACACATTTCAAGGGGGGTACCAAAAATGGCCAACATTTAGAGATCTATTTTCGGCGATTTACATAAATAATTCAAAATTAAGCAAGGTTGAAAAACTGTTTCACCTTAACAAAAAAACAGCAGGAGAAGCCAGGGAAATTATTAGCCAAGTTCCTTTGACAAACGAGGGTTTCGATATTGCATGGGGAAATTTGGTTGCACGTTACGAAAACAAGCGAATGCAAATAAACGAACAGCTAAAGACATTGTTTAATTTGCCCCAGGTCTCCTCAGAAACTGGTTCCTCAATACAGAAGTTGCAGCGCACGGTCAATGGATGTATTCAAACCCTAAATACCTTCAGCATCGACATCAAAGGATGGGATCCGATATTAGTCTACCTTAGCTCAACGAAGCTACCTCGCACTTTTCTAGAAGAATTTGAAAATTCTTTAAAAGATTGTACAACAATACCAACTTGGGCTGAATTTGATTCGTTTTTGACACACAAATTCAAGACCCTAGAATCTGTTGGAAATATAAAACCTGCCTTCTCGAAAAATAATCAGCCTCGATCTGATTATGGCAAAAAAGACACTCGCGTTAACTCTTTTCAAACAAATATTTCACAGAACTCAAATGTCACGGGGTTTAAAAATAAAAATCATGTAATAATGCGCGAAGACTCTTATACAAATGGTACGCCAAACTGCCAACTTTGTAGAGAAGAGCATTTCTTGAGAGTTTGTCCAAAATTTCTTGCGAAAAGCATCAATGATCGAATACATATCGTAAAAGTTTCACATTTATGCTACAATTGTCTCTCTTCTGCTCATGGAGTGAGAGATTGCAAAAGTCGCTACACCTGTAGAGATTGTAAGCTTAAACACCACAGTTTGCTGCATAAAGGCAATGAGGCCAACTCTACAGGTGGCGATACAACACAGGCTGGTGTACGCCCTAGTACAAGTGCATCAGCCCTAACAACCTTGATACAGTCCACACAGAACTTAGAATCTCCTAGTGTCACTGCCTTGACCCTCCAAGAGGGTAAAAATAATCAAAATCGAGAAACCTTGTTGTTTACGGCTATTGTCCAAATTGAATCTAGAGGACAAAGATATGATGCCCGTGCTATAATAGACCCGGGATCTCAAGCCACGTTTATCTCGGAAAAACTCTCGTGCACGTAACCGGTTTAAGCCAAACCGTGTCTGAAACATCTACAAAAGCCTGTCTTTTTAACCTTTGTTCTCGCGTGGACCCTAGTTTTGGGCTAGAAGTATGGGTACCTGTTTTGAAGACCCTGCCATCTAGTCTACCACCTAGAACATTGGACCCTTTGCAAATGCATGAAACTGCCAAATTTGAGCTGGCAGACCCTCGTTTTTATGCAAGTCGGCCAGTTGATCTATTGATTGGAATAGATATCGGCCCCTTAATATTCACTATTGGTGCTCCGACGCAATTAGTTGGATCTTTTATGGCACAAAAAACAGTTTTTGGCTGGGTGATTGGCGGACCCGTCAACCAACAAATAGAAAATAAAAATCAAATTTCACTGTGCAGTACAGTGTCAATCGAAAAAATTCTAACACGTTTTTGGGAGGTGGAGGAGACCCCAAAAAAGATTTTGAGGTCAGAAGAAGACACGTACTGCGAGGATAACTTTAGCGCTACAACTCGTCGCCATGATTCTGGAAGATACGTCGTCACTCTGCCGTTCAAAACTTGTGAAGAACTGGGTACGTCGAGAAATATCGCCATGGCACAATTCCATAGAATGGAAAAGAAACTTCTTAGGACACCGGAAATTAAGGAGCAATATGATCAGTCCATTCTGGAATACCTCGAACTAGGTCACATGAGGAAAATTTCGCCGTCGGAAGTAAATGAATACCCTCATTACTACTTACCACATCACGCTGTGATTAAACCAGATCGAGTGACCACAAAACTTAGAGTCGTGTTTAATGCATCCAGCCCCACCTCAAACAAAAAAAGCTTGAACGACATTTTACATCCTGGACCAATTCTCCAACAAGATCTCGTTTTGCAGATACTGAAGTGGAGGGTTTTCAAGTACGCGTTCAATGCCGATGTAACTAAAATGTACCGCCAAATATTGTTAGACCCTAGCCAAGCCAAATATCAGAGAATTCTGTTTCGAAAGTCGCCAAAAGATCCAGTGGAAGATTTTGAGCTTCTAACTGTCGCATTTGGAGTAAATTGCGCCCCATTCCTCGCCATTCGGACACTTCTTCAACTTGCGGAAGATGTGAAAGACAAATACCATTTAGCCTCGCAAATAATACGACAAAATTTATACGTTGATGATGTCCTAGCAGGCGGCCATACCATAGAAGAAGCTGTAAATTACCGAAGGGAATTAATTTCAGCCCTGGACTCAGCAGGTTTCGAACTTAGGAAATGGAGCTCGAATAATCCTTTGGTGATTGAAGACCTGCCTCCAGAACAAATTTTACCCGTCAATTGGTTGGATATTTCGGAAGGATCCTCAACGAAGACTTTGGGGATCAGATGGCATATATCAGCTGACTGCTTCACTTTTACCTCGCCACTTATCGAAGAAAAACAATCGTGTACCAAAAGAGAAGTTCTATCGACCATAGCTAAGTTTTTCGACCCTTGCGGATGGCTGGCTCCAGTGATTGTAGTGGCTAAGCTGATTATGCAGCATGTCTGGCTAGACAAAATAAATTGGGATGACTCGTTGAAACCAATTACTCAAATGAATTGGAACAATTTCGTAAAAAATTGCCCATTAATAGACACAATAAAAATTCCTCGATGGATTCAATTTCAACCATTAAGTCAGGTTGAAATCCATGGATTTTGTGACGCATCAGAAAGCGCTTATGCTGCTGCACTCTACATTCGAATTGAATTTCCAAACAACACGACACATACTTCTCTTCTTGCTGCGAAAACTCGTGTCGCACCAATAAAAAAAGTCTCGTTACCACGACTGGAACTTTGTGGAGCTGTTCTTCTTTCAGAATTAGCGGCAGCAGTTGTTCCAAATCTTCAACTAACAAATGTAGCTACACATTACTGGACGGATTCAACGATCGTGCTGGCCTGGCTTACAAAACCACCCTGTTCATGGAGCACTTTCGTCGGCAACAGGACGTCTACTATTTTGGAAAATGTTGGAAATGAAAACTGGAGACACGTAGATTCCGAATGTAACCCTGCTGACATCGCCAGCCGAGGCTGCTCTCCGGATGATCTAATATCTCATCGTCTATGGTGGCAGGGGCCCCCATGGCTGAAATTTCCAAAAGATCGATGGCCTAGATACGAAAATTTGGAAGACACAAATCTGGAGTCAAAACCGGTCAAAGTTCTTGCTACAACCACATTTGAAGACCCTTTGGCTAGATTTTCCTCCTTATCTCGAGCATACAAGGTATTGGCATATGTCCTCAGACTCTGGCGAAATACCGGCGCAAATAGGACTCACCTGAGAATTTCATCCAAGGAAATTACAGCGTTAGAGATCCAAGATGTTAAGATACGACTCCTTGTTCTAACACAAAAACATCATTTTCAAGCTGAGTATCACTCTTTACTTCAAAAGAATCGCATTTCGCCAAGCAGCTGCCTCCTAACTCTTAATCCTTTTTTAGACCAAAAAGGTGTTATCAGAGCCAATGGTCGCCTTGTACAATCACCTGCCTTATCTTATAATGAAAGACATCCAATTATTTTGCCTTATGACGCTCGCCTATCACAGTTATTAACGGAATTTGTCCACAAAATTACGATTCACGGCGGCAATCAACTCATGGTTCGTGTGCTAAGGTCGGAGTTTTGGATCTTCAGGTTGAAGTCTCTAGTCAAAAAAGTTATTCACAATTGCCGAACATGTATACTATACAAAAAACATACTCAAACTCAGATTATGGCCTTACTTCCTCCTGAGCGCACAATGCTGACCCGACCCTTTAACAACACAGGCGTTGATTTTGCTGGACCCTTTCCTATCAGAAATTTCACGGGACGCGCTTGTCTAATCACCAAAGGTTATGTCTGCATATTCGTGTGCTTTGCGACAAAGGCTGTCCACTTAGAAGCAACGAGCGATTTATCAACACAATCATTTTTGGCCGCGTTTTCCAGATTTGTAGGAAGACGGGGATGCCCTGCGAGAATCTATTCTGATAATGGTACAAATTTTGTAGGTGCAGCGGAAATGATGCCTAAGGATCGGATTGCGTTCATAAAATCCTTTCAAACTCGTACCATCCAGCAGAATATATACCAGAACCTTGAATGGAAATTCATACCTCCTGGAGCTCCTCATATGGGTGGCCTATGGGAGGCGGGAGTTAAGTCTTTTAAAACTCATCTGCGCAAGCTGATTCCGCAAATGAACTTTACCTTCGAAGAACTCACAACAATATTAGCTCGTATAGAGGCCTGCCTCAATTCCAGACCTTTAAGCCCTGCCAGCGATGACCCATCAGATTTATCCCCTTTGACACCAGGACATTTTCTCATCGGTACTTCGATTCTTGCTTCAGCTGAGCCTGATATTTCCGAAGATAATCTAACCCTAGCCAACAGATGGAAAAGATTGAAAATGATCTCACAAAATTTTTGCCAACGATGGAAGTCTGAATATTTAAAAGAGCTGCATCGTAGATACAAATGGAAGTATCAACAAGATAACATTAAAATTAACGATCTTGTCGTCATTAAGGACGAAAAGTTGTCTCCCAACGAGTGGAAGATGGGTCGTATTGTCGGAACTCACCCCGGCACAGACAACAATATCAGGGTTGTGGACATATTGACTACCAACGGCACAATCGGACGTCCTATTACTAAAGTCATCAAGCTGTTTTCTGACTGACTAGGCTTTTTGACCCCATCCATTATCCAAAACTTCAATAACTTGTTTTTGTATCTTCCTCTAGAGATGGCCGGCTACCTACCGATACGTGAACGCTCTGATGACCGCCTAGATCGTCACCGAAGCCGACGCGAGCGCCCAGGCGGCTGGCAGTACTCCTGTGGTCTTTGTCAAGAGGACCACGCCTTGAAGTCTTGTCGGCGTTTCCGAGAGATGTCGCCGAAGACACGGTACGAAGCGGTTGACCGACGGGGGTACTGCCGCAATTGCCTGGCTCGGAGCCACTTAGCGCCTGACTGCCCGGTACTGGAGAGCTGTCGGAGATGCGACCACCGTCACCACACGTCTTTGCACGGCGCCCCACAGCTGACACGGTCGATATTTGATGCCACTGCCGCTGAGCCAGTCGTCCAAAGGTCCGTTGTATTTGTGCCAACGGTGACGGTTCGTGTGGCAGAGGATGAGTTCGACTCCTGGGCTTCAGTGAGGGGTATTCTCAACGCTTCGTCGACGGTGTCTCGCATTGCAACAGCAACATGTAGGCGCCTCAACCTGCCGTCCTTCCGCTTTCACAATCAGCGTTTTGCCTCCTTCAAGGTAATGGCACGGCAAATGCGGAGCACATGGGTGCTGAAGGTGAAGGCGCTTATCACCGACGAATTGCCACGACAACCCTACTGCGACCCACTTATTGAGGACCCGACATCAAACTTCTCTCCAGACACGTGTGCCGATATAGACCCTAGAAGCAACACTCCCATAGACTTGGAATTCGGAGCAGACGTTTACCCCGTGATCTTACAAGAGGGAGCCATCACCACAGGGCTTGGCAGAGTCCAAGCCTACAAAACACATCTGGGCTATGTGTTTACTGGTCCAGTCCGAAATCCTTTTAATTGTTAAGTGTATTTAGTTTTGTATGTAATCACCGAGTCATGGGGGGCAGAATGTTGAAACAGTGCTACAATTTGTAGCAGCACTGTTTCTATCGAGAATGTGCGATGGCTTGTGTGCATAAACGAAATGAATAATAAAGTCAAGTACATTGACACCGTTGTGTACACAAGCCCTTTTTCATATTTTCGCACATTCTCCCTTGTCCTTTTGTTTTGTTATTGTTGATGTCGCTTTGTGGCGAGCCTATGCGTGTGTTCTAAAACGGCTCATAGGCTCACACAAAGCGAAGATTAGTTTAATTGTAAAATAGAATTCAAATCGTGCGTTAGTTTCCCCCCGTGACAAAGTGAAACATTGTGTACATATAACATAAAACATTGTAAAAATTGAACATATAAATTCTAAACCAGTATTGTGAACATACAACATAAACCATTTAATATAATTTAAACATAAAACGAAATTTTGTGAACATTAAATATTTTACAAACAATTATTGTACATAGAGAAAAAAACCTTGTGAACACTAAACATTTTAAAACATTAAACATTGAATTTAAAACATAAAGAACACACCTTGTACATATAATTACATTTAAGTGAACAAAATAAAACAAAACATTGAATTAAAACACACAAAAAAATAGCACACTTTTAACTAAACAAAAAGAAACGAAGAAAAAGAAAACCAGTGACAACAAAAACAAAAGCCCTTGCTCAAACAGGAATATTACATCCATCTATTAAGAACCAGACAGTTAAATTACATTAGATTCGATTATGGAAATTAAATGTAGAGCATAATTTCATTTCATTTTCAACTAAATGGATTTGCATACGAAATTTCATTAAAACTCAAATAGCGTGGCACTGAAAAATTTCCAACACTATCTTGGAACAATAAAACCAAACCAAACTGAACCCAACTGAAATAAGCAAAAAACGGCTTAAGTCAGGCCATTGGGGTACTCCGAAAAATCCTCGCTTTCGTGTAGAATTTTACAAAAATCTGATTTAAAACGTGACTTAGATTGGGAGGATCTCAAATCTGTAGAGAGTTTTTTTGGGACGAGGCCGACTTTGTGATACCCTACACCACTGTAGTTCTCCGAAGAATCATCGCTTCCGTATGGAATTTTACAAAAATCTAATTTTAAAAAAGTGATTTAAATTGGCAGGATATCAAATATGAGTATGTAGAGAGCTTTTATTTTGGGAACCTTTGAAAACATAATCCGATTTGAGCCGATTGGTACCTCATCCTCCATCCTTTTTTGAATTAAGCCACCGGTGACTATTTCCTATTTCCAAACTTAAAAAAATGGCTGGTGGAAAGAGACTGAGCTTCAACGATGAAATTATTGATCAAACAAATGCATATTTTATAGACCTCGAAAAATCCCATTATTTGAAAGGTATATAAAAAGTGGGGAATCGAGCTAAAAGAGGATTATGTTGAAGATTAATTTTTTTTATGCAAAAAAATGTGTTTTATTCGAAAAGGCACGGAATGATTGATCTGCCCTTGAAGTTTCTTTCCTGAGTATTTGAACGAAAATATTTGTTAAAGACGCGTTTTTGGCGAAATCGAATTGGCTTATAATTTTTGCATAATTATTTTTTTTTAAATCTTAAAAATATTATTTTTAACTAATTTTCTACTATATAATTTTTTAGATGAAATGAATAAAAAACATCATAAAATTTGGCGAATTTTTTTGGCACAATTATTTAGTTTCGCCTTTCTTCTATTATTTGATTTTCATTTTTTAAAATTGTCTATGATTAATTTTTAATTAAAAAAATTCTTAATTTTGATTCCAAAAAAACATAAAAACAATTAGGTAAAATTACACGGTGCGACAGTCCAAAAAACCTGGGGCCGGATATTATTTTTCTTGTAGGGCTTGTCGAGTAAAACAAGATTCAATAGTGAAATATGCCGGACACCTCCAAAATCCGGATTAAAGGTTAAAAAACCGGTTTTTGTACCTTTGCGCACTTATAGGCCTTTAATTTTGTTGATAATAATTCAACTTTTTACTAGAAGAATCTGAGATCTTTCTAATATATAATTTATCTTTGAAAACTTGTAAGTATTATAGTTTCTTAATAAAACAATGTATAAAAACGTCACCAAAGTTGACAAATTTTTTAAAAATCTATTAAGTTACAAATCAATCCTAAACACACAAAAAATTTGTAATGAAAATTAATGAAAATGTTCATGAAAAGTTAAATAACTCAGTCAATTGCTTATCTATTTTTATACCCAAATATGCGTTATAATCCTAAATAAACGTACTTTTTGAATAAATTCAATAGTAATATAGTTTCTTAATAAAAAAATATATAAAAACGTCACCAAAGTTGAAAATTTTTTGAAAAATCTACAAAATTTGTGTTTGCTGGACAATAACATCCAAATTTCTCAAGTTTTCTTAGACAGATTATATATCATTCGAAAGATCTCAGTTGTTTCTTTCCAAATCTAGAAATTGAAATCGGATCAGTATCAACAAAATTATAGGCATATAAGGGCGCAAAGGTACAAAAACCGGTTTTTTAAACGTAAATCCGGATTTTGGAGGTGTCGCTATTGGATTCTTCTTTAACTCAACAAGACCTACAAGAAAAATAATATCACTCCACAGGTTTTTCTATTTCATTCAATTTTGTACCACCGTCTTATTTGAACAATAAATTATTATGTCGTTTTTGGCACACTATTTTTAAATTTCATTTTTAAATGTGTCTGTTGAATTTTGATTTGGTGTTTAAAAGCACAATAAATTATTTTGGACTTTCTTCTATTATAATAAAAAACAAAATCTTCGCCGATTTTGCCCGATTATTTTTAAACTTCATTTTGAAAAAGTGTGTGATGATTTTGTTGTGATGCTAAAATGCAAAAAATACCAAAAAATCCGTTGAAATGGTTTTGCACAGTAAATTATTTTGGACTTTCGTGTATTAGAAGGAAACAAAATATTCTTCAATTTTGTACGATTCTGTTTGATTTTAACTTTTTTAAAGTTTCTATGATCAATTTTTTTTGAAAAATTCTCAATTTTTGATTCCAATCAGCAAAAAACTTCACAAAATTCAGTGAAATTATTTTGCACAATAAAATACTTGTGATTGTGTTAATTCAAACCAAGTCGATATGCCAAATGATTCTGTAATAACCACAAAAAAACAATGCATGTTACGAAAAAATTGCGAATGTTTCATAGAAACCGATAATATTTTCGAAATCAGCGTATCCTAATCCATTTAAAAATGAAGTTTTATTACATTCGGAAAACTCCTTCGGTTTTTGTGCAATGCTAGTATGGAAACGGAGCACTGTGCGAAGCAGCAATTCTTCGGCCAGGGGCTATCATCCCGGCACACAGAGTTACCATTAGAACAACAACAAATTTAATGTACCATCCACTCGTCGGTGGCGGTGCCACGCCCCCATAACACATTACTTAGTAGGGAAATAAATACTGTTACACACGTTTTATGCTGTAAAATAAAAAGCACTAAATGTTTTTGGAGCAAATATTTTTTAATATATTTATTGATGTATATTTTATCCAAAAAGAATCTCCATATTCGAAATGTCCGCCTTTTGCCTTTACATACGCCTTAAGTCGCACTGGCCAATCGTCAATAGTTGCACGAACCTCGTCCATTGGAAAATTGGCCACAGCTCGAACCAAAGCAGTCTTAAGAGATCCAATGTTGGGGTATCTTTTGTGACAAACCTCTAAAACCGTCCACAATTTGTAATCCAATGGGTTCAAATCTGGACTGCCTGAGGGTCATTCTTTAGAGGAAATGAACGCTGGCAAATTGTTTCGAAGCCAGGCCTGGCACGTTGTATCCTTATAGGCTGGCACAGAATCCTGCTGGAAAGTCCATGGCTGGTTGTGGAACAGGGAATTGTTAAGAGGCTTTACAACAGCTTCCAAAACGGTTTGTTGGTAAACTTTGGCCAATGTTTTGACTCCTTGTTCTTAGAAATGCAGGTCAGTGACCCCATCGTAAGAGACACCCCACCAAACCATGACTGAAGCTGGGTGATGACCCTTTTCCACCCTTGTGATAAGTTCAGATGCTTCCTTAGATGACCGCGCATACTCTCTATCATTTTGCTTGTTAAACTTTTCCGGAACGGTAAAAATTTTTTCATCGGTGAACAAAATTTTTCAGTGCAAGTTGTCAGCGTGCTTCACCAAATGACGTTTGAATTTTTCAATCCTATTTTTTAAAGCTGCAGTCAATAAATGTCCGGTACGTCGTTTGAAAGCCCCAAGCCCCAAGTCTTTTTTAAAGGTTCGACTCATGGACTTTTGCGTGTTATTCATCTCAAGGGCCATGATTTTCTGTTTTCGGAGCGGATTTCTGTGAGTTCTTGACTTAACGGCTTTGATGACATGCGGTGTTCGAACAGAGCGTAGGCGGCCCGACCGGTGGCGGTCGTTTACATCTCCAGTCTCCTCAAACAGTTTTATGCGTCGGTAGACGAACATGCGGCTAATCCCTAGTGGCCGGAGCGTTTTGAAAATATCGCTTTTTTTCATTTCACTCTTGAAAAGCGCTTTTACAGCGATACGGTTCTTATCATCTGACCACTCCATGATGGAAGTTGAAACCATTTTAAAATCCCGTTACAGACTAACGCTGTTGAGGTATGTTCAGTTCTACTATTGAAATGGGTGTGTTCAATGTTGTAACAGTATTTATGTCCCTAGTAAGTATTATATTAGACAGGAATGCATGATGGATGGTATATAAGCTTCGGCATGTCCGATGTTGTGTCAATACTCAATATGGACTCGTATTGAAGCAATTTTTGTTACGAATTAAAAATATGAGTTTATTTTGAAGTTTTAGTTGAGTTCAATGTGTGAATTGTGGTCCTAAGGGCCCAACAAAAAAACTGACCACATACGGGCGACCGCAAAACTAACTGGCCTGGCACATTTTCTGTTTTACTAGCAACTTTTTGTTTTGTTTTGTTTTGTTTTTTAAAAGCAATCTTTTATAAGCCATCAAACACTTTTATATAAAAGGTTATACGCCACAATTAATCAAAGATGAATTGGATTCTGTTCATGGTGATAATGCACCATCATAGTCCACCGTGAAATCCTGGGTTCAACAATTTAAAATGGGTCGTTCAAGTTGAGGAAGATGAACAACGCTCTGGAAGACCGAAAACTGCTACTACTATTAAAAACATTAGGAAAATATTTAATGAAGTGACTAAAGATAGACGAATAAAGCTCAGAGAACTTGCTGATATTGTTAAAATACACGAAAAACAAGTTTGGAGTATTTTACATGATAAACTCCACATGAAAAAGCTATCCGCAAGATGGGTGCCGCGTTTGTTGACTTTGCCCCAAAAAATCGTTCGTTGGACCAATTCCGAGGAGCTTTTAGCGATTTATCAGCGTAATCCAATAGAGTTCTTGCGCCGATTCTTAACTGTTGATGAAACATGGATCCATCACTACATCCCAGAATGCAAAGAACAGTCAAAACAATGGATAGAAGCTGGTAAAAGTGGTCCCAAGAAGGCGAAAAATGTTAAGTCAGCAGGAAAAGTAATGACCACAGTATTTTGGGATGCAAGGGGTATAATATTTATTGATTATCTTGAGAAAGGAAAAACTATAAATAGTGAATATTATTGTGCATTATTGGATCGGTTGAGTGAAGAAATCTGGATAAAACGACCGCATTTAGAAAAAAAAGTTCTTTTTCATCACGATATTGCTCCTTCACACACTGCATTTTTAACTCAACAAAAACTGGCCGAATTACGATTTGAAATTGCTCCGCATCCACCATATAGTCCAGATTTAGCTCCTTTTGATTATTTCTTGTTTCCAAATTTAAAAAAACTTCTCGGTGGCAAAAATTTTCGGCCAATAGCGAGGTTATTGCTGAAACTGAGGCATATTTTGAAGGTCTTGGAAAATCTTATTTTTCGGATGGAATTAAAAAACTTGAAAAACGTTTGATGAAGTGTTTTGAGTTGGAAGGAGATTATGTTGAAAAAGAAATAATAATAATTCCAAAATAACGGTTCTTTTTATGTTAGGCCAGTTACTTTTGCGGTAAAAATATATAATATACGATAGATGGTGTAAAACTTTCCAGGTTTTTCTTTATTTATTTGCACTTTAGTTTAAAAACATTAAACTAGTTTATATACAGAAACGCACAAGTACCCCGATTAATTTAAAACTCGTGTTTTCTATTTTCAGAACCGTCTACGGAAATTATAGGTGCTCCAGATCTTTACATAGAAAGTGGCTCAACTATAAATTTAACCTGCGTCATTCTAAATTCACCCGAACCGCCCGCCTATATATTTTGGAACCATAATAATGCCGTAAGTTTTACGAACCTTTTCCCCCACCAGACCCACGTTCCGTCGCCCATTAATAAGTAGATATTAGCTGTGGGTACTTGTATGTAAAGCCAATGTCCTCTATTTCTGGTTGTGGCTATGCGTGTGTGTGTGTAAATATAGGGGTTGTTTCTATGTGTGTGAGTGTGTTTGTGGTTTGGTTATTTTACATAAAATACAATCTAATCCTTTTTTATCTGCTGCTGTAAATCCTTGAAATGTTTTTCTATTTTTAATTTTTTTCTGCTCAAAATTTCAATGGTTTCTTTCTTATTTGTGTTGTTGTTGTTGTTGTTGGCCAAGGGACTACTGGCCCTCCGTCCGCCTGTCCGTCTGTGTATTGGGGGATTTTGTGAATTGTCGCATTTCGCATACGTTTGTTCGCTTTTCTCGTTCACTGCTCAAATCGAGGCGATTCGTTTCGTCGCTAGTCTCGACTCGATTCGACATGTAGTGGTGTATTGTAATAGTTCCGGCATCCTTTTCATCAATTTAATTTTATTTTATGGGTTTCCTTTTCTTTTGCCATCCTCGTTTCAGTTTTTTTTCGGGTTATAGAGTATTTTATGTATTTTTTTGCCTTTCTCAGCTCTCCTTTGAGTGTGTCCGTGTGTGGTGGCCTTGTTTCTCCACAATGAATGGGTGGTTGGTTGGTCTTTCGCTCGCTCCCAAAGCCCCCTTTCTTTTCGGCTTGTGTTTATTTACACGCTTAAAAGCCAACATTTCCATTAAGTATAAATTTTTCATTTTAACACTACCAAAAAAAGTAAAAGAAAATAAAATCGTAAAAAATGAAAACCTCAACGTCCTGTGTAAGTGGGTGTATGTGTGTGTCTGGCTCTTTTTTTTGAGCTTTGTACCAAAACAACTTTCAGCCTTCGTCCTTTTGTACACATACAACACTGTTGGCAATGGCGTCGACGATGTTGCTGCTCTTGTTTGTTTTTCGTATTTCTTTATCCATTCTAGCTGTCTCAATATCTTCTTTTCTGTTTTTCGCATTGTCTCCTAGATTATCAACTATGATTCGCCGCGTGGCGGTGTTTCCGTGGTGACCAACAAAGGCGAAACAACGACATCGTTTCTGCTGATAAAATCTGCACGACCATCGGACTCGGGCCATTATCAATGCAATCCATCGAATGCAAAACAGAAAAGTGTCACCGTTCACGTGCTCAATGGTAAGTATGAAATGACCAACTTGCGCTCTTCCGACGACTTGTTTCAGTCCACAGTTTCGAACAGTGGGTGCATTTATTTTTTAACGAATTTCTAACAATTGCTGCCAGTTATAATTAAGAGAGACTTTGCCTGGCGGACAGACAACTTCTCTTCCTTGAAAATGTATAAGTGTAAGGCTGCCGAAGCTTTGTTGGCCGTACATTCGAATTTTGGCCAAACAAATGTCTCTATAAGCCAAGCATCTGTTATTGGCAGATTGACTGTCTGACGTTGTTTATGTTGCCCTTATTGGTCCTCGGACTACAGCATAGATAAACGACTTTCTTTCAACAACATTGATATATGCGAGTTGTGGTTCAATCTAGACGGTGCCAAATGCCAATGAAAATAGTTGTCGTCTGGATGATAGCACGGCGAGCTTTCATAAACTGGCCGCCGCTATCAGGCAACTTTATGGTCCTCGAATATAATCCTTAGGGCTATGTCAAGCACTTATTCTACGCTTTTAAACCAAATACGTACAGCTAGCGAAGCTGAGGTGAACATTCGAATAATGTTCACACAGACAACACATCCGATTAGAATTCAGTCTGAAATACCTACGTTTCGTTGGGCAAGAATACCTTCCGTTGCAATCACCAAATATTAATAATATAAATGAAAAAATATGTCATTAAATATATCGTTGGACATACCATTGGATGATAGTTAGAATAATAATATGGTACAGACAACTAACTATCCACTTGTGCTAATGAAATGAAGATCACAAATTTCGTTATCATCGCCGCCTGTTGCGGTAACAAACAGAGTTAATAACAAATATTTTTTTCTTATAACTTGTAATTTATTGGTGCTTATATGTATAGGTTGATCCATCTAGAGGTA
This sequence comes from Hydrotaea diabolus, assembly GCA_963513945.1. NCBI lineage: Eukaryota > Metazoa > Arthropoda > Insecta > Diptera > Muscidae > Hydrotaea > Hydrotaea diabolus. Next base: position 35,112 of record CAUPSE010000041.1, read on the forward strand.
TTTTTTTCAAAATAAAAAAGTACTAAAATTCAAATTAAGTGTGGAATCTTTTTTATTCATTCGAAGGAAATTTTATGCCATTTATTTTTTGAATATAATTTCCTTCACATGTTGGCCGCAACTACAACTCAGGGTGTCCATTCTGAGGTTGCAATTTCGGATGACTCATTTCGACCGGTATGGCGTAAATGACACGCGTAATGTTACGGCAAGACCTGAATCATAGTTGGTTTGTTAGCATAGACTTTGGACTTTCCGTAGCACCAAAGAAAAAAGACTAAATGTGTGATATCACACGATCTAGACGACCAATTTACCGGTCCAAAATGTCAAATTAGCTGCTCTTCAAAATGACCTCTCACTAGATCCATTGTTTGACCAGCGGCAAGTGGCACCGTCCTTATAAAACCAAGTGTCGTCCAGAATACGGGCTTCAATTTCAGGTAGTAAAAAGTCCGATATGATAGAGCAATAGCGAGCACCATTGAAAGTTACGTTTCGACCATCATCATTTTTGAAAAAAATATGGACCGATAATTCCACCAGCCCATAAACCACACCAAACCGTGGTTTTCTTTGGATACACCTCTTGAACCTCTTCCGGTTCTTCTTCAGCCCAAATGACGCAATTTTGTTAATTGACGTTGCCATTGCGCCAGAAATGGGCCCCATCACTGAACACAATTTTAGTGGAAAACAGCGGATCTTCTTGTTTTTCGCCGAACGCTCATTTCCATATTACAGTTGCCAACATTTGAAGGAAATTATATTCAAAAAATAAATGGCATAAAATGTCCTTTCGTATGAACAATAAAGATTCCACACCTAATTTGAATTTTAGTATTTTTTTTTTATTTTAAAAAAAAAATACCTCTAGATGGATCACCATATAGAACTTAACACGACATGAAAACTAGAAATACAACAATTACGGTTAATGCCTCCAAAGAATACAGCCATACCAACTATAAATAAAGAATTATTTTCTATAGTATAGAAACAGGCTTAACGTCATTTTAGAGACTGCTCCGACTTGGTAAAAATATACACCATACGAGTATATATACTTCCTTATACAGCAACATAGGTCCCCCCTAGTTATGGCCCCCCAAAGTTTGTTATTTTTTTTTATCATTGGCACAATATATTTTGTTTATTATTATCAGATTGGCATATGGGTATCATGGAAAAGCTTATTAGAGCATCTATTCAAAGAAGTATTTTGCGGAAAAGTTAACCTATTGCGAGACGGTTAAAATGTTATTATTTACCATTCATTTTTTAAAACAGTCCACTGTGCCATATGGGGACTCATAGAAGTATATGTTAATTATTACATATCTTAAGCCAAGACTTTAAACCAGCATTTAGGATCTTTTATGTCACACTAACCCTTAATAAGCCGTATATATACTTAGTAGCGACATAAATATCTACTGTTACAACATTGAACACACCCATTTCAATAGTAGAACTGAACATACCCCGTTAATGTCATATGGGTTTGAAAAGCTTACCTCAATGGCGTTAGTCTGTAACAGGATTTTAAAATTTTTTCAACTTTCATCATAGAGTGGTCAGATAATGAGAACCGTATCGCTGTAATAGCGCTGTTCAATTGTGAAATGAAAAAAGCGTTATTTTCAAAACGCTCCGGCCACTAGGGATTAGCTGTTCGTCTACTGATGCATAAAACTGTTTCAACTGGAGATGTAAAAGACCGCCACCGGTCGGGCCGCCCACGCTCTGTTCGAACACCGCATGTCATCAAAGCCCTTAAATCAAGAATTCACCGAAATATTCTCCGGAATCAGAAAATCATGGCACGTGAGATGAATAACACGCAAAAGTCCATGAGTCGAATCATTAAAAAAGACTTGGGACTTTCAAACGACGTACCCATTTATTGACTGCAGCTTTAAAAAAATATAGATTGATAGGACGTCTTTTGGTGAAGCCCGCTGATAACTTGCACAGAAAAATTTGGTTGACCGATGAAAAATATTTTACCGTTCAGGAAAAAATTTAACAAGCAAAATGATAGAGTGTATGCGCGGTCATCTAAGGAAGCATCTGAACTGATCCGAAGGGTGGAAAAGGGTCATCACCCAGCCTCAGTCATGCTTTGGAGGGGTGTCTCTTACGATGGGGTCACTGACCTGTACTTCTGCAAACAAGGATTCAAAACATCGGCCAATGTTTACCAAGAAACCGTTTTGGAAGCTGTTGTGAAGTCTCTTAACAATTCCCTGTTCCAAAACCAGCCATGGACTTTCCAGCAGGATTCTGCGCCGGCCCATACGGCTAAAACGTCCCAGGCCTGGCTTTTAAACAATTTGCCAGCGTTCATTTCCTCTGAAGAACGGCCCTCAGGCAGTCCAGATTTGAACCCATTGGATTACAAATTGTGGACGGTTTTAGAGGACAATATTTGTCACAAAAGATACCCCAACATTGGATCTCTTAAGACTGCTTTGGTTTGAGCTGTGGCCAATTTTCCAATGGACCAGGTTCGTGCAGCTATTGACGATTGGCTAGTGCGACTTAAGGCGTGTGTAAAGGCAAAAGGCGGATGTATATTGATGTACGAGTAGTAACACATCATATTATGTTTAGTTTTATGATTCACTATCCCAATATGATGCACAAAATCGTTTTAGTGGAGCACACAAACTTTATTTGATTTCAAAGTAAAAAAGCAAGTTTTAAAAAACCCGCGCATAACTCAACTTGCAGAATTAATATTATTAATTTTTAAAATAAAAAAAAAAGTTTTTATTTCGGTCAAATACGAGGGCTACTATATATATTTCTGGACTAATAATGAAAGTGCGAATGTTTACCATCAAAAATGCTTTTATTGTTTTTCAAAGTATACTCCAGCATGATTTATACACTCAAACCAATTGTCGAAGCACTTTTTCCACTCCAATTGAGACAGCTTCTAAACATGGTTCTTGAACCCTTCAACAGCATCTTCTGGCGACGAAAATCGTTGACCACGCATTTTTTTCTTGATGCGCGTAAAAAGAAGAAGTCATTCGGTGCCTAGTCAGGGCTGTACGGCCATTATTTCGATGTTTTGGCCGGTCAAAAAGGCTCTGGTTTGAGGCGATGTGTAAGAGCTCGCATTGTCATGCATTGTGCACCATTCGTCTTCTTTTGTTCGTTATTCGAATTTCTCCGAAGACTTTAGGCAAACAAATTGTGGTGTACCATTCAAAATTGACCGTCCTACGTTGCTCAATCGGAACAGTTGCTACATGACCAGTTTTGCCGAAGAAACAGGCGACAATTTGCTTCGAAGTGCTTCTTTCACGAACAACTTTCGTCTTCGAAGCTCTTTCGGCTTTCGGGCTCATACGCAAAGATCCATGATTCGTCACCTGTGAAGATCTTATAAACGTAGTTTGAAGCACCACGATCGTATTTTTTTTAAAATTTCTTTGCACCAATCGGCACAAGGATTTTTTTCCCCGATTTCAAATTGTTCGAGATCAATATCGAATGTATGCTGGTGGAAGAAATGCCCTAGGATGCCTCTATCTTACATGACGAACTTGCATTATCAGTTCACGCACGGCATCAATGTTCTCTGGCACAACGGCCGTTTTTGAACGACCTTTGCCATTGAACGAGCGTCGGTCACGATTGAATTCATTAAACAAGTTTTTCACAGTGCTATATGCTGGTGCTTTATCGCCATACAAAGATTTAAGTTCATCGATGCACTCTTGTCGTGATAGTCCACGTCGAAATTTGTGAAAATGATCGCACGAAAATGTTCACGAGTTAATTCCATTTTTTGGCCAAATTGATTATTTCAAGTCACTGTAAACAACACAAATGATAGTCGTACGTCAAAACGTTCTGAGTATGCTTATGCTAAAAAATGTCAAACGTTCCAATGGAAATGTCAGATGGCGCCAGGCAACACTAAGTGTTGCCTTGGCCTGAAATATAAGTATATAACAACCCTTAATCGAATACAATTACACCATCAATTAGTCCAGTTAACAAATGATAGTGCTAATGACAGCCGAATACAAATGGTACTTACAGCCAAAAATATGTAATAACAAAAAATACATGTACAAATAATAATCTTTATTAAGTAGGGTTACCGAAATTTTGTCTTTTCAACCGATAATTTCAGTTCCCTTGCCCAATCAAGATTCCGTTGTATATATGAAGTGCATGGCTTGTACTTGTAACCATCTACATTCGGTTGTGGCAACAAATCTGTTCTCTGTATGTAGTCATTGATTTTATTCTGTTAAAACTATTATCCGTAGTTTGTCGTCAGATTTGAGATCACGTTTCTTTTGAACATTTTGATTTAAGAGAAACTAACAAGTTATGCAAAAGACAAACGAAAAGACTTTTAGTTGCAAGCAGCGGTGACTGCTGTTTTACTTCAACATCCTCAGGATTTTATCACTATGACTATTTATGCGATTTTTTTCGATTTTCCACAAGGTTGTGTTTCTTTTCATGCCAATATCAAATGCCCGAAATATTATCGTCATATCTCTAACAGTGCGAGAGATGTGGTCTTTCTAAGTTCAGGGCTATATGGACGGTGCCATGCCCCCTTGGTCATTCACCTCGTAATGTACTGTCCGTCTGGCCGAACGTAAATGTACAAATTTCTTTACGATCGAAGTTTAAAAAATCCAAATATAAAGGGGGTTTTTTTAAACGTGTGGTATTCAATCTGGACACACTTTTTTCGGAGTTGGTCTTTTTGACAGCTGTCACTTGATTTATGCTCAGTTTGGTTTGCCATTTCATAATGAATAGACTTACGCCGGAACAACGTTTGCAAATCGTGGCGAATGGGCTCAAAACGAGATGGCCACTGATCCTGATTTTTACAAGAAAATGTTGTTCCGCGATGAAGCTCACTTTTGGTTGAATGGCTACGTTAATAACTAAAATTATTGCATTTGCAGTAATGAAAATCTACAAGCCATTGTTGAGACGCCGTTACTTCTTAAAAAAGTCAATGTTTGGTGTGTTCTATGGGCAGAGGGATTCATTGGTCCATATTTCTTCAAAAATGAAGCCGGTCTTAATGTTACATTCAACGGGAAACGCTATAGAGCCATGATTAATGACTTTTTCGTGCGTGAATTCAAGACGGAGCTATAGGCCATAAAGCCAATGAAACAATGAATTTAACTTTTGGTGAGAGAAGCGAGATCTCAGACTTGTAGCATGGCTTCCAAGATCGTGCGATTTAACACTGCTGAACTTTTTTTGTGGGGTTTTGTGAAGTCGCTTGTCTTCGCAGATAAGTCCGACACGATTGACGCCTTGAAGAGAATATTCGTCGTGTTATTACTGACGTAAGGGCCAAAAAGCTGCATAAAGTGGTCGAAAATTGGGCCTCTCGGCTGGAATTTATTCGAGCCAGCCTTCACCAAAATTGTTTTTAAAACATAATGGCATACGCTTATCTTTATAATAGCGCTCAATTCTAGGTTATAACATTAAATTATATTTTATTTATTTCTTTTTGAAAACCACACGTCTGAAAACAACACCCTTCAGCTAGATCCAAATTTAGTTTAATATACCACGCCGTTAATCTGCAATTTAAATTTGATTTGCTATCGTTCGTATTCAAATAAAGCCCCTTTTCAATCCACTGTGCTTTGCCCTCAACCAAGTGGAAAAATCTTCTCAGCGATTGTGATCAACTCAAATTAGACGACGGCGACAATAAGAATGTACTGACAGACCACAAGCTATCACATAAAATGGAGTCCGGAAAGAACTGCTACTTTTACCTCAAGTACCATAATTATTTGAGGATTACATGCCGTTTCTTTGCACTTCCCATTCAAATCCTTATGTGTGGAGTTTTCGAAATAGACTTGGCTGTTTTCTTCTTGGTTTTTTTTCTTTTGTTTGATTGTATTTTGAGGTTTGTGTTTGGACGCTGTGTCCGTCGAGCAGACGAGTGGTTGTTCGTTGGCGGCAAATCCTGCATAAAAATCACCCAATAAGTAGACGGAGCCCTAATCCTATTACTTTCAGATTATTGAGAATTATTGCCCTGAGAGGATAATAATTTGCCCCTGTCTGTCTGTGTCGTCGTTGGCCACAAATGAAGGCAATAATAAACGGTTCCAAGATATGCAAATAATAAGCAGGTGCTCCGTCGGGAGCTCTGGGAATACTTATTGATTAGCATAGAATAACTTTTAATCATGAAACCTTAATTTTAATCCCAGACATGAAACGTGTCCTAAGTAGGATATTCGAATGGGAATTATTTGTGATTTCTTCGCTATTAAAGGCATATGTGGAATGTAGTTAAATTACACTTTTTCTCTTTGTAGTTATATTTCGAAATTTATTCCGTCATAAAGCAATGTTTTATCAAAATCCCTTTGATAAACAGGATGGCACTGTGACTTAATGGGTGAGCTTTGCTCCATATATATATATAGTATAGCCTATACCACACTGCAGTAGAAAGTGTTAAAACTTAGCGTTGATGTTTGTAACTGGTTAACTCGTCATGGAGATAAACGCCATGTTTAATTTAACGATCGATTTTTTTAATAGGGACATAAATACTGTTACACATGTTTTATGCTGTAAAATAAGAAGTACTGAATGTTTTTGGACCAAATATTTTTTAATATATTTATTGATGTATATTGTATCCAAAAATAATCCACTTATTCGAAATGTCCGCCTTTTGCCTTTACACACGCCTTAGGTCGCACTAGCCAATCGTCAATAGCTGCACGAACCTGGTCCATTGGAAAATTGGCCACAGCTCGAACCAAAGCAGTCTTAAGAGATCCAATGTTGGGGTATCTTTTGTGACAAACCTTGTCCTCTAAAACCGTCCACAATTTGTAATCCAATGGGCTCAAATCTGGACTGCCTGAAGGCCATTCTTCAGAGGAAATCGACGCTGGCAAATTGTTTCAAAGCCAGGCCTGGGACGATTTAACCATATGGGCCGGCGCAGAATCCTGCTGGAAAGTCCATGGCTGGTTTTGGAACAGGGAATTGTTAAGATCCTTTACAACAGCTTCCAAAACGGTTTCTTGGTAAAATTTGGCCGATGTTTTGACTCCTTGTTTGCAGAAATGCAGGTCTGTGAACCCATTGTAAGAGACACCAAACCATGACTGAAGCTGGGTGATGACGCTTTTCAACCCTTGGGATCAGTTCAGATGCTTCTTTAGATGACCGCGCATGTAGTCTATCATTTTGCTTGTTAACTTATTCGGTAACAATTTTTTCATCGGTGAACAAAATTTTTCTGTGCAATTTATCAGCGTGTTTCACCAAAAGACGTTTGCATTTTTCAATCCAATTTTTTTTTAAAGCTGCAGTCAATAAATGTCCGGTACGTCGTTTGAAAGCCCCAAGTCCCAAGTCTTTTTTAATGATTCGACTCATGGACTTTTGCGTGATATTCATCTCACGGGCCATGATTTTCTCTTTTCGGAGAAGATTTCTGTGAATTCTTGATTTAACGGCTTTAATGACATGCGGTGTTCGAACAGAGCGTAGGCTGCCCGACCAGTGGCGGTCTTTTACATCTCCAGTCTCCTCAAACAGTTTTATGCATCGGTAGACGAATATGCGGCTAATCCCTAGTGGCCGGAGCGTTTTGAAAATATCGCTTTTTTTCATTTCACACTTGAAAAGCGCTATTACAGCGATACGGTTCTCTTTATGTGACCACTCTATGATAAAAGTTGAAACAATTTTAAAACCTCGTTACAGACTAACGCTATTGAGGTTAGCTTTCAAAACCCATATGACATTAACGGGATATGTTCAGTTCTACTATTGAAATGTGGGTGTGTTCAATGTTGTAACAGTATTTATGTCCCTACTAAGTAGAATAATCAATGCCTAAACTAGCCTCACAGATAACATCCGACTTTGTTTAAAAAGCTACGAGCGGCCCATAACACTAGGTCACAAATAACAAAATTTTCTCTGTTATTTGTTTCTAGCATACTTTTTCCCATTGATTTTGACCTACTAAGCACGAAAATGAGTTTTAAAAATTTTTCTGTCGATTGGTTTTCGAGATACAAATTTTTTAACTTTTTTTTTTAAATTTTTGGAGGTACGCTTACAATTTTGAGCATATCTTTCGTCTTCTTTGACCTATTTGATCCTACTACTACTCAAATTAAAGAAAATTGAGCCGTCTACAACTCATTCTCAGAAAATTTTCAAATCGGGTAAGTATTTTTGATGTTGGCGGCTTAAAAAGGTTAAAAAACGGCGTTTTTTTTAGTAAAAATGTGGCAGAAAAAACCATATAAAAATTCATATAAATATAAAACACGATGCTAACAGCAATTTTGGTTTTTTTACGTATAGCTGGCATTTTTACAAAGAAAATAAGCCCTTACTTAACAAAATCTGACAACAAATGGCGGACTTATAATTTTAAAAATTTAAAAAAAAAGTTCAAAAATTTGTATCTCAAAAACCAATCGACAGAAAAATTTTTAAAACTCTTTTTCGTGTTAAGTAGGTCAAAATCAATGAGAACAATTATGCTAGAACCAAATAACAAAACGACTGTTGGCTAGTGTAACCAACGCTGCCTATTTAAAAGCCACAAATTAAATCGGATGGTGTTTAAATATTATTTAAATATAATGAGTGACCAATAATTATCTTTTGAGAAATTGAAGCATATTGTTCCATGCATTAACCCCCCTCCCGCAAGAAGGACCATTTCGTTTTAACGTCTTGTCGCTCTAGAAGTCACATTTACTTATACAACGCTTAAATTTCACATTTGCCAACATTTTCATATATAAGTAGTCATACTAGTAGACATACATCGCATTCGATATTGCTCAGTGCGTCGTTAAAAGCCTAAAATTAACTTTTTTCGAATTTGACCGTATCGGCCCATGTTTTGATATACCCTTAAACAAAGGTCCCTCACATTTTGGTGATGCTTAAGTTCAAATGCCGCTTGCTACGTTATGTGGGATCAGTAGTTCACTCTGGTCGCTCTGGACCATAGGAGGCTGCTATCTATATTTCCGGCCCGGCAATAAAAACACAATAATTTATCATTGGGAATGGTTTTATTGTTTTTCAAAATATTCTCCTTTAAGATCAATCCAAATTTGCATGTTCACAAACCAATTTTCGAAGCACTTTTTCCACTCCGATTGGGACACCTCCAAAACATGATTTTTGAACGCTTCAACAGCTGCTCGGGCGATGAAAAACGTGGACCACGCATTTATTTCGTGATGCTAGGGAATAAGAAGAAGTCATTGCGGGCCAAATCAGGGCTGTACCGTGGATGTCCCATCAATTCGACATCTTGAATGGTCGTTTCAGCTGATGTGTTAAAGCTCGCATTGTCGTGATGCAACATGATCCGTCTTCTCTTACTATCTTTCCTCATTTCTTTGAACACTGTTGGCAAACAAATGGTTGTATACCACTCCGAAGTGGCCATCCTACGTTCCACTAAAGGCAATGTGGCAACAAGGCCGGTTGTGCCGAAAAAACCGCAATCATTTGCTTCGATGCACTTCTTCCACAAACAACTTTTGTTGGATTTGGCCCGTATTGAAAGAACCATACGGTCGATTGCTGTTTTATTTCAGGTTCATATGCATAGATCCATGATTCGGCACCTGTGACAATGTTATGCACTGCCTTTGAGCTACCGCAGTCATACTTTTTCAAGACCCATCTATACGATGTCTTTTTTTGAGAATTCGTCAAATTATGTGGGATCCAACGAGAACAAATTTTTATCACACTAATGCCCAAGGATGTCTCAATCTCACGGTATGTCACTTGTCGGTCCTGCTCAATCAGTTCACGGATAGCATCGATGGTTTCTGGCAAAGTGACCAAAGTTGGACGTCCTTCACGAAATTCATCCTGGAGCAAACGGCGTCCGAGACTGAACTCTTGGCACCAGCGATTAACAGTGATTTTTGATGGTGCTTTATCGCCAAAAGTCGAAACAAGTTGATTTAAACACTCTTGTCTGGATAACCCACGCCGAAAGTCGTAAAAAATCATTGCACGAAAATGTTCACAAGATAATTCCATTTTTTGACTGAGATGATTTTTTCAACACACTGTAAACAAAACAATTCGCCCCCAAATGACATAACGTTCTGAGCGAAGTTATGCTAAAAAATGTCAAAGTTTTCAATGAAAGTTTCAGTTTGCATCAGGGAGAAATAGTATTGTAAGAACCCGAAATATAAATAGCAACCCTCGTATTATTTCATGTTTTCTTAAACTTTCCGTTCAAACGTTCCGCCCGATCTAAGGTTCTGCCACTCAACAAGCCACATTTTATTTCCGATCTCTTAAACCATGTCGATCAATATTTTTATACTTTTACAAATCCACACAAAGAACCCTCCCAAGTTTAGGCTCTGCCATAAATAAAATCTGATTCGGACCAAATTTAGCATAGTGCGTTATTACCATTCCTTCCGAAGCTCATCCATATTGGTCTATCTTTTAAAGTCCTGCCGATTTACAGGATGCATTTTGAACATAGGTGGCGGATATTTTGCAGAAACATGTGTTGTTGGACTAAAGTGGTTGGTATTGCAAATTGGACCAGATCGGCCAAAAGGTAAAATGTTCCCCTAAAAAGGATTGGGTCAAGCTCTGGAAATCAACAAACCTGAACTTAAAATCACAATATTTCATGACATTTTAGAGATATGACGATGATATTTGGAACATATGATGCTGGCATATATCGAAATACATCCTAGAGGTGGTCCATAACTCGCCCCCTTTACAAAAAATCATTTAGGGCTAAAGTATTGGACTGAAATTTATACGTATAAATATTTATTAGATTGAAATCAATGTTAAACTCATAAAATGCCAAAATGCGTTTAAATTTAACAAAAGGGCGTGGCCCCGCCCATACAACCTCGAAATTTCAAATAGTATATTTCGTAAACTAATACTGCTATGACGATAGTAGTTGGTATAAGTATATGATGTTGGTAAGAAATACGCCATGATAGAAAAAAAGCCTGAACCACGTGCCCCTTCGTATCGGACACGAATCCATTGTGGAGGGTATATTCGCTTCAGCCCGGCACAACTTTATTTGCCCACATGTTTTTATAACCTCCACCAAAGAGTCTGACCGTCCGTGTGTGTGTCTATTGAAAGCCCAATAGCGGTGAAAGGAACGAATCAGCCTAGAATCCTGAAGTATTGCTTCATGATGGCTTAAGGACATTAACTGTTTGGAGTTGTTAATGGGCGATAACGGCCCAGGCGTAAATTGGTTCCCTTTAAGGGGCTAAAGCTAAGGCGGTAGAAATTATAATGTTTTGTGGGCAGACATTGGTCAAAATTTGTACTTTTAGTCGGTACGCACTGAAGACGTGAAAAAAGGCACAGTTACTGGACTTTTTTTGCTCATGTGGGCCCAAACACATCCCACATGGTTAAAACGGGCAAATTATAGTTAATATAAACCAAAAGGTATTTTAAAAGCAATTTTTGCAAATAGTTCAAACATAGAGTACTTTTTAAATTTTAGCTGAGATTAAGAATGGACCCAGGGGACAAAACGGCCCAGAAAAGGGACTACTTTTTTGCGCATTAGTAGGTATACGAGGGCGACCGCAAAAGTAACTGGCCTAACATAAAAAGAACCGTTTTTTTGGAATTATTATTAATTATTATTATTATTAATTATTATTAATTACACTACTCAACAAAATGAAAAAAATTTCATGTACTCCGGATGCGATAATTTTTTCTGTGTAGATAACCTTGACATGAGCTCGAAAAACGCAATAAGAAATTTTTTTTTCGTTTGGTTTTTGTTTTATTTTTTTTTTTTTTAAATTTTAAAAATTTTTTTTGGTTAATTTGTTTCGTCCGGCATAACTCGGGAACCACTAGCCCGATTTAATTGAATTAAATTTTTGTCTCATTTTGCTCATAGGTTATGTGACTTTACGTAAAAGTAATAAGATTTGACATTTTTTTTCATTTTGGATTTTTTATGGATATTTTAAAAAAAAAAATTTAAATCTTTAGGCAAAAAATAAGTTTTTTCCTTTATATATTCATTTTTAACTTGGAAACTGTTGCTTGTATAGGAAAACAATATATGAACAGATTAAGAGAATTGTAATTTTAAATTTTTTAAAATTTAATTCAATTAAATCGGGCTAGTGGTTTCCGAGTTATGCCGGACGAAACAAATTAACCAAAAAAAAATTTTTAAAATTTAAAAAAAAAAATAAAACAAAAACCAAACGAAAAAAAAAAATTTTATTGCGTTTTTCGAGCTCATGTCAAGGTTATCTACACAGAAAAAATTATCGCATCCCGAGTACATTTTGACTGTTGACTAGTGTTATTATTATTATTATTTTTCAACATAATCTCCTTCCAACTCAACACACTTCATCAAACGTTTTTCAAGTTTTTTAATTCCATCCGAAATATAAGATTTTTCAAGACCTTCAAAATATGCCTCAGTTTCAGCAATAACCTCGCTATTGGACGAAAATTTTTTGCCACCGAGAAATTTTTTTAAATTCGGAAACAAGAAATAATCAGAAGGAGCTAAATCTGGACTATATGGTGGATGCGAAGCAATTTCAAATCGTAATTCGGCCAGTTGTTGAGTTAAAAATGCAGTGTGTGAAAAATAACTTTTTTTTCTAAATGCGGTCGTTTTATCTTGATTTCTTCACTTAACGGATCCAATAATGCACAATAATATTCACTATTTATAGTTTTTCCTTTCTCAAGATAATCAATAAATAAATATTATACGCCTCGCATCCCAAAATACTGTGGCCATTACTTTTCCTGCTGACTTAACAGTTTTCGCCTTCTTGGGACCACTTTTACCAGCTTCTTCCATTGTTTTGACTGTTCTTTGCATTCTGGAATGTAGTGATGGATCCATGTTTCATCAACAGTTATGAATCGGCGCAAGAACTCTTTTGGATTAAGCTGATAAATCGTTAAAAGCTCCTCTGAATTGGTCCAACGGACGATTTTTTGGGACAAAGTCAACAAACGCTGCACCCATCTTGAGGATAGCTTTTTCATGTGGAGTTCATCATGTAAAATACTCCAAACTTGTTTTTCGTGTATTTTAACATTATCATCAAGATCTCTGAGCTTTATTCGTCTATCTTTAGTCACTTCATTAAATATTTTTCTAATGTTTTCAATAGTAGTAGCAGTTTTTGGTCTTCCAGAGCGTTGTTCATCTTCCGTACTTGGACGACCCATTTTAAATTGTTGAACCCAGGATTTCACGGTGGAGTATGATGGTGCATTATCACCATGAACAGAATCCAATTCATCTTTGATTAATTGTGGCGTATAACCTTTCATATAAAAGTGTTTATATGAAACTCTTTATCTTCCATTTTTCCAAAATTATAAAACTTGTTTACTTTAATCACCTGTAACAAAGAAAATAATGATTAAATATTTCGGAAATTTTGACAGATGGCTTATAAAAGATTGCTTTTAAAAAACAAAACAAAAAAAGTTGCTAGTAGAACAGAAAATGTGCCAGGCCAGTTAGTTTTGCGGTCGCCCTCATATAAGGTTTGGCCTGGCCGAACTTACTGACGTTTTTACTTGTTACCTTTGTTTTGTTGTTTTTAGGGTGCAAACTAGTAAGATGCACTAAAAACGTATAGAATTTCAGTTATTACTTAAAATTATTATTTGTAGGAAAGCTTTGAAATTTTAAAAAAAAAACTAGTAGTTGCCACACGCAGAGAACAGACACGTTGCCACAACCGATTTTGTAAGTCAACCGAATGACTGAGGTTACATCTACAATCAGGTTTCCATTAATGCAACTAAATGTTAGTTGATTCACTGATATGTCCAGTAAATGGAAGGTAGAATTAAATTAGTAACCTCTGAAGAATAAAATGATATTTGACTTTCAGTTTTAAAATAACTTCAATTAAGCTTGAAGCATTTAAAGTCCAATTATACAATAATTAGTCAAGGTAAGATACAAATTTTCTTGTCCGATTTCGGGGCACATTGATGTACTTTTTTGGATCGGATAAAAGTATGTTTTAATTTCCTTTCCAACGATATGATTTTTAGAATAACCATGAAATTCTGCCGTAATAATTTTTGTTTATTTTGATTTTATTTTTGCAATAAAACTGTTGCTAAGAGCGAAAAAATTTATTATCATTGCCAATTGTTGACTGCATCAAGCTGTTCTATACACAACTTTTAGTTGCCATAACAGGCAACCAATAATTTGAAATTGACTCTGCTAAATTGACCGAATAGTAAGTTGCCTATACCATAATACTCGCATACTAGTCATCATATGATTCGTCTAACCGAATTTCCATAATGATTATTAACGTTTTCAGAACAACCATTAAATTCCGCCAAAATAATTTTTGCTTATTTTATTTTTGTAATGAAATTGTTTCTAAGAGCGAAATAATTTGTTATCATTACCAATTGTTGGCTGCATCGAACTGTTCTATACAAATCTTTTACTTGCCATAACAGGGAACTAATAATTTGAAATTCACTCGGCTAAATTGACCGAATAGTAATTTGTCCATATCATAATGCTTGCATACTAATCATCCTATGATACGTCCAACCGAATTTCCATCATGACTACTTATATTTTGTTACCGGAACTGAAGGTCTTCTCATTTAACAGACAGTTTGTAGTTTGCTTCGAACTGCAACTAAGTTTTTTTCCGAGGATAACTGGCTTTTTGACAAGTACTAATTTGGACTTTTTTTTAATTTTTAAATATATTTTTATTATTTCAAGAAATGTTTACAATGGTATATAAATGACCTAATTTCATTTATATAGGGTGATCCATCCAGAGGAATTTTTTCAGAACAAAAATAAAATATAAAAATTCAAATCAAGTGCGGAATCTTTATTGTTAATTTGAAAGGACATTTTATGGCATTTATTTTTTTTAAAATAATTTCCTTCAAATGTTGTCAACTGTATTATGAAAATGAGCGTTCGGTAAGAAATGGGAAGATCCGCTGTTTTCGACCAAAGTTTTGTTCAGTGATGAGACCATTTCTGGCTCAACGGCAATTCAATAAACAAAATTGCCGCATTTGGGCTGAAGAGCAACAAGAAGAGTTTCAAGAGGTGCCATTATACCCAGAGATAACCACGGTTTGGTGCGGTTTATAAGCTGGTGGAATCATCGGTGCAAATTTTTTCAAAACTGATGATGGCCGGAACGTAACCATCAATGGTGCTCGCTATCGCGCCATGATATCTAAAATTGAAACCCGTAATCTTGGCGACACTTGATTTCGACAGGACGTTCCACTTGGCATACAGCGGCTCAAACAATCGATCTATTGATAGGTCATTTCGAAAAGCAGCTTTTTCACGTTTTGGACAGGTGAATTGGCCGCCTAGATCGAGTGATATCACACCTTTAGACATTTTTCTTCGGGGTGACGTAAAGTCCAAAGTCTATGCTGACAAACCAGCTATGATTCAGGTTTTGGAAGCCAACATTACGCGTGTCTTTAAAGCCATACCGGTCGAAATGCTTGAACGAGTCATCCAAAATTGGACCCTCAAAATGGAAACCCTGAGGCGTAGTTGCAAACAACATTTAAAGGAAATTATATTAAAAATATAAATGCCATAATGTACTTTCAAACTACTAATAAAGATTCCACACTTGATTTGAATTTTTATATTTTTTTTGTTCTGAAAAAATACCTCTAAATGGATCACCCTATATAAACGAATATTTAGTTGTCTGAACCATAAAATTGTATTAAGTTTTAGCCTATGGTACGGCCAAACTAATCGGCTCTTGTAGGGAGTGAAGGTACCTCGCAAAAAGTACATTTTGTTTATAATTTTTTTGAGACGTACTAATTACTTCGAAAGTGCCATAATTGTTGGACAATTCAGGACATGTGACCAAAAAAAAAACGTGGTCAAAACGAGCGAGCAATATGCAATGAAATATGGAATTATTTTCAAGTTAGGATTAAGATTAGGGTCGATTTCATGAGCTGAAATGTGGACCACCGGTAAATGTGGACATTTGGGAAATCAAATTAAATCTGGTTTTACTATGGTCCCCTGATGGAAGCAAGGTCCCCAAAGCCTTTAAAGTCTTATGATTTAGATATCGGTCGAACTCATTAGCCGAAGAAGGGACCACCGGTAAATGTGGATATTTGGCTAATCAAATTAAATCTGGCTTTAGTACGGCCCCCTAATGGAATCAAAGTCTCCCAAAGACGAACTTCGTCAATAGCAGATTCATTAGCTAAACAAGGTTTTTACTTGTATATTTTTACTATATTATACCATTTACTATATTATAATATGTGTGCATTTTCCAACCAATACCTGTGTCATAGAACAGCATTAAAGATGTCAATTAAACAGGTGTTTCTCATTCTGTTTCCAGGGGAATACCCAGCAGCAATGCAGCGCGCGGTACTAGCACATCATCTAATGTCTCCAAATCATTATATCTTAGTGTACCTGTCAATGTACTTGTTTACCTTAGCGTATGTCAAGCGTTACATAAGGCTGCCGGCGGCTATCAACGCTGGTGCACCGCCTGCGATCATCTGATAGGATGCCTGCTACGGCTCATAGGACTCTTGATGCTGGCCACCTTGGCCTGCAGACGCAAAATAGGTGTACAACACAAACGACAGCAGCAACAGTGGCAGGAGCAGCAATGGCAACAAATGACAACAACGGGTAGTGTAAAGGACGCCAGTGACCCTAGGTCCGGATGCTGTTGTTATTGCATGCAATTGCGCGAAAATCATTGTAAACTTAATGCGTCAACGAGAGTAGGCTCAACAGAGGCAACTATGAAAGTGCAATCATCATCAAAAGTAGCGGCAAACGCATCCTCGACACCAAAATCCAATTTATTTTCAGGACTATCGACGCATTATCCAACGTTGTCAGTGGCAGTCGCACGCTACTACAACAACTGTAGGATGGACAATTGTCAATATGACCGTTGGTGTTGCAGTGGCAGTGGCGGCAGCGGCTGCAGCTATTTCTGCTGCTGTTGTTGCTGTTGCTGCCAGTACAAAAGTTGCAGCAGCAGCTATTGCTGTTGCAGCTGTGCCACGGCCAACAAATGCTTATGCCTACAATCAACCACATTTTTCAGTGAGTCCGACATAAGGTGAGTTCTTCACACAATCCGTATACGATGACGTATTGCCATTCCTCGCGTTCAACCCTGTTTTTTATACTAACTTGTGACTCTAGTATTATGCAACAACAACAACAACAAAACCAACCACTACTCAATCTTAGCTCATACATGAACAAAATAAATGAAAAACCAAACTATAAAGAAGACGATAAAAGAAAGAAGGAAAAAACAAAAAATAAAAAAAAAATCAGAACAAAATCTGAAGAATCGAAAAACTATAACTCTAGCTATATACCAACCAATACTTAAATGAAAACTGAACTAAAAAGCAAAAAAAGAGAAACATAAATTTCCAAAAAGGAGGGGAAAAGATAAACTGAACCTACACCCACACTCCCACTTTCATGAATTAAATGTTATGTTCTGTGGAATATTTGAATATTTTGTTTTTTTTTATAAGGCTTCAAGACACTGAAATGAAACAAATACATACATAGATATCACCCACTCGTACATATAACAATATATATCTATATATCTACATATATATTTATATATGTAAATTTATATATAAATAAATATATATATATAAGTATATACATATATATAGACATATATACTCGTATGACAAATATATTATATACGATTAACGACTACTACTATATTATTCTATGTAAAGAGGTTATTTTGTACACTCACAAATTGTACACAAATGAAATTAACAAATTGACTTTAAGTACATATATACATACATATGTATACGTATATGTACATGCTCGCTCGTACACAAACATATGCATATTTGCTTAGTACACACATATGTTTTCTTTCGCACAGGGAAAAGGGCTGTGGTGTGCTAAGTGGGTAATGCTGGAGTGTATGGACTCTATACCTTCTGTATATACACATATATGCTATATTTAGATATGTACTGTATGTTGAAAGATCTGTTTGGTTTCGTTTTACATTTTTTTTTATATATTGCATATGATATCTTGTAAATACCTTAAGAAAAAAAAGTTAAGTATACACCTAGGGAGTATAACCATAAAAGTGATTGATAAATCGATAGATTGATTGATTGCTTGATTGGTCGGTCGGTCGATTAATTGATAGGGGTCCTTCAAAATCTGTTTCCTATTGCCTATATTTACAGACCGACTTCATAACTAAATACATTTTTTATTGTTGTTTTTTGTCCAAAATAGCATTATCCTGTCACCCATTTCCTCCCTCCTTTCCCACTAGCCCTTTATTGACTTGTAAGAAAATAGATTTGTGGTAAGCTTAGAAATTCAGTTTCATTTCTTTGTCGCTGTCTACGAATTTAGTTTAATATTGTAAATACTTAAAGAAAAAAGCTTAAGTTTACATCTAGGGAGTATAACTAGAATATTTGATTTATTTGTCGACTAATTGATAAGGGTCATTCAAAACCTGTTGCCTAATGCTTATATATACGAGTACTTATACAGAACGACTTCATAACCTTATACCTTTGATTTACTGTTGTTTTCTTTCTCTTCACTTTCACACCCTTTCCACCCTTTCCCCAAGTTGTTTATAAATACTTTCAGGACTCTATTAAGAAAATAGATTTATGCCAAGTATAGAAATTTAGTTTCGTCTTACCTTATTTTTGTTCAATGCAACATTAAATACTAAACGTTGGCCAGATAACAATGATAGTTTTTTCAATTGTTATATCTCTGAAGCTCTCAAAGTTATTAACACCAGTCAGCTTGAAAATTATACAGTAGGTCTTGCCATTTGACCGCATATTGCCATTTGACCGCTTTTAAATGGCTGCCAGTCATAAAAATATATTATCTTAGGTGTGACCTAAATACCATGGTAAGCTCAATCGCTAGGTGCAGCGTTGCACTTTGGAAAAGTTTGCGTGAAAGTTAATTAAAGCAGAAAGCTCTGTTTGCGAAGGGCAGATAACAGGGCAGAGGTGATGGAAACAAAGCACCCTTGGTGGTCAACATCGAAAAAACTTAGCTGTGGTGAGTGTTGAACAAGACCTACAAAGATCATAGGATATCTACGTAGTTTTATTTTGCTTTTGGATGCGAGCCATGATTGTAACAAGATAATGCGCCGGCAATTATCGCCACCCCCTTTCGGATATATGCAATATATTTTCGCCCTTTCATCACTTATGGTTTCATGCCTTTGGACATAACAAAATTGTTTTAATTTTATTGAACGCAGATAAATCGTAAAAAACATAGCCGCCTTGGCAGTCAGTATCCAAAATTTTATAAAACATTTTTCTTAAAATTTCTACTTGAGATCGATGATACCATGTCTTTTGAACGCAGGCAAATCGTTGCGCCGTGGTGACTCTTAAGTCACCATCCAGTGAGGTTTGAGAACATTTGGAAGATAACGTAAAAGTCTTGGCGGTCAGTATTAAAAGATGAAAAAACATAGCTACCTTGGCGGTGAGAAAAAAACACAGCCGCCTTGGCAGTCAGTATCCAAAATTTTATAAAAAAAAATTTCTTCAAATTTCTACTTGAGATCGATGACACCATGTCTTTTGAACGCAGGCAAATCGTTGCGCCGTGGTGACTCTTAAGTCACCATCCAGTTGAGAACATTGGGAAGATAACGTTAAAGTCTTGGCGGTCAGTATTGAAAAATGAAAAAAACATAGCTACCTTGGCGGTGAAAAAAAACCCAGATGCGTTGGCAGTCAGTATCCAAAAAGGACCCTAGAAATATTCGTTAATTTAGCATTGCCAAAAAGTCTGCTTTGCCACTGCCTAGTTGGAAAAATACAAATGGCAAAGCCATGGTCCAATACAAATGCAAAGCCATGGTGCAAAAACTAATAAGCGAAACAATTTCGTAAAACATCCCGAAACTGTTTAACGGACTGAATTCTTAAAATCTAATAATGGAAGGCCTTTAAAAAGTACTTGTGTTTCAGAGTACTGGGTTAGTATTGGAGGTACAAATATAATAAAGCACTTTGCTAGCCTTCAACTAAAACGTCAATCCACACCTAACAGGGAAATCACTTTTGGCAAAAAAAAATTTCTGCACTTTTTGCCTTTATTTAATGAACAGGTGGTCATTTGGGGAAAAAAAGTAGCCGCAAAGCATTCGTTCATTAAAATCTGTGGCACTGCTAGTATTTTTCTAAATACTACCACCGGCAACAAGTGCAAGTGCTCAATGTTTTTGGGGAAGCGTCTGCAATTTCTGACTAGATGAATCTAAGTCTACTCCCATATAAAGTTGTGCTAGTGATAGAATTGGTGACAGACAGTGGTGCAAGTCCATTCAGTATGAACCAAACTTTTAACCAAAGACCCGGATTTCTCCTCTCGGACATGATGACAAGCTTAGCAAAGCAAATTGAAATTTTGGAAGAGAACTTTAAAGCATCCCTACATTTACAAAAATTGACTGCTTGGTACTGTGTAAGTCATGTCGATATCATAGGAACTCATTTCCACTGACGCGGGAGACACTGTTGTTATCGAAGGACTGATGTTAAGTCAGCTCGACAATATTGATATATTCCAGCAGAGGATCCTACAAGTTCTATAAGCGCCGTAGTTGCAAACAAAATAACAAATTTCCAACTGGTAGAATGAGCTAACATTTTAGCGGCGGTTTCCCTAGCTCGGGGGAGTTATTTACCTCGTAGCCATTTTTTTAAGCGTTTATTTATTTGTATGGTATATAATAGATTCTATCAATAAACAAATAGATTTAATATTTTGAATAATTCACTTATAAATACATAGTCTCGAACACGAGCTCTCAAGTATACATATTTTAAGTACATTGTACAGTAAAGATGTCTTTTCAGAATTATTATAATTAAAGAATATATATGTAATATACAATGATCAGTTGAATGGTAATGAAAATATTTAGAAAAAAAATTACCTTTTCTATTGATTTATTTATATACCTCGTAGCCATATTCAAGTTTCCCTGAACAATTCAGTAGCCCTTAGGAGCCGTCATTTAAAAGAAGGTACCAGCCAGTAAGTAAGGGAATTATATCTACAACTGTTCGGCGATTTAAGAGAATTTCACAGTTTGTTTCTTAATGGAATGTTGTGGGAATAAAAAAAAGATTTATCTTGTCAACTGATCTGGCATCCCTCGAGTATTTACCATGGGACTACTTCATATAGTTAGGCCACGCTTATAACACTGTCCGACGATATATGTTAAAAGTATTACATTTTTGAAAAAATATTTTAAAATGCATCTGTTTATCCTACGATGCTCAGAATGGTGTCATATGAAAGAGGAGACTCGAGTCTATATTATGATATCTTTGTTTTACTATTGCAAAGGAAAAATCATGCAAATAATATCATTTCAAAAATATATCGTTAAATATCCTTCGTAAATGCCATCCCAATGTTTTGAAATAGAAAAATGTAATTCTTTGAAACTTAAAAGTCCTTAAAAATGAAAATTTGATGACTTAATGAAAAACCGTTAATTTTACTTTACGTGGTCCTCGGCTCAAGACGTTGAACTTCAAGTTTAAGTGTAACGATTTTTTAAAATTTTGTCGCAAGATGTAATTCACTCACAAATTCACTATGGGTGAGATCAAGACTAACATTCGTCAATATTTTGGACCTTCGCTTAAAGCACTGCCGGCAAAATCGAGCTAGACATTACGCCATATGTATAATAATCCATAAACAATGGCAATAATGTGGCTGCAAAATATAGCCGAAGTAAATTGCCATTTTGTTAAAAACTTGTCTTCTATTTAAATATAGAAGCAAGAGGTCTGAGGTCTGATTTCACTTAACGATTTCTGTCTGTCCAGCCGTACATCTAAAGCTTCTAAGCTAATTCCAGCTCATAATTGTTGTCCGCTCTTCATGAAATTTTGGCAAAAGTCAGTTTTTTGAACCAAGGACGAGAGCTATTGAAATTGAAGAAAATCGTTTCCGATGTGGATAAAGCTTGCACACAGACTCCAAACGTTTTTTTAAGTCAAGAAACCACATCTTACAGTCAATATTGATGAGTAGCATTTTTGCCCCAAGGACCGAGGATATGGTTATTGCAGAAAATCGGCTTAGATTTTGATATAGCTTACACTCAAATGTTCATGCGATTTTATGCTAAATAGTTCAGCGTTTTACTAGTAACATGTTACATCCAATCTTGACAATCTACAAACTTGATGTAATTAGGCACAAGTAAGTTCATTTTGCCAAGGACATACAATGTTGAAATGGTAAAGAATTGGTTAAGATTTAAATATAGCTCCAGCATATATATATAAAGGGTGTCCCAAGAAGAGCGCAATTTTTAAATGACTGATGCAGCAATTGAATTGTTTCTCTGGCTGTATGACATGTGGCGCCGTCTTGTTGGAACCACATGCCCTCCACATTCATTTCTTCAATTCTAGGTAAGAAAAAACTGGTTATCATTTCACGATACCAAACACCATTGACTGTTTGCGCTTGACCTGCCTCATTTTCATAAAAAAAGGTTCAATGATTCCTCCAGCCCAAAAACCACACCACACAGTGACACGTTGAGGATGCATTTGCTTCTCGTGAATCACTCGAGGATTTTCCGCACCCCAAATGCGACAATTCTGCCTATTGACGAAGCCATCAAGATGAAAATGGGCCTCGTCACTGAAGATGATTTTATCGGCAAAATCAGCATTTTCATGTTGTCTCTCCAATACCCAATTAACGAACTCCCTTCGCTGTCCATGGTCAGCTGGCTTCAGTTCCTGAGTCAATGGAATTTTTTATGCATGAAGATGCAAATCTTTCGTCAAAATTCGCTGCAAAGTGGATTTGGAGACACCAATTTGCTGAGCTCGGTGTCGAATTGAGGTGGATGGAGTTTGAGCGACATCATCACGTACAGCTGCGACATTTTCGGTCGATCGACCTGGTCGATGGCGCGTTGTTGTCTTTACATCACTAACAGACCCAGTTTCGGCAAATTTATCTATTAATCTCTTTACAGTTGACTCTTTTGGAGCATTATTGTGACCCCAAATTGATCGCAATTTGCGAACTGTAGCCGCAAAACTTTCACCATTTTGGTAAAACAATTTCACAATGAGAATGCGTTGTTCATTCGTGTAGGTCTCCATTTTTACTAACCTCGTACCTTCTACTAACAAACAATAACAATTGTTCAAATGTCAAACAATGACACTTCGAATGTTGCCAGATTTAAAAATTGCGATCTTCTTGGGACACCAAACTGACCAACTAACTTTAACCAAAAACAATGAAAATTTTCTCACAAATTCACATTTGAGTTTTAAAATCTGTGTAAATTTGGAGCCCGTCCAATGGGACCAAAGGCCTATCAAGAACTACCTTATTCAATGTAGTTGGCCATGCCCGACATGAGCTTCTAGTTTTTATTTCCATTAGCTGTGTGAAACTTGTACATGATGGTCTTTAAACAAATCTTATTGTTATCAATTGCCACACGTAGCAAAGAATTGCAAGCGCTGCGATCTTTTGCGCTCCGTAGATAGTTTGTCACACCGAGTTTAGATAACAGTTCCTTAACCTGGACCGGAAAACGATGCACCTTTTTTCCATTTGCACATTTCTCAGCCAGCGCGTTCGGTCTGGCTTTTATTTAAGATAGTACTATTTGTCTTAACTGCCACTTTCCGACTGAGCATCTCCATTAGGATGTTTAAAGGTCGCACGACTAGCTATCATCTTGGCTAGACCCTCACTTGGTAGAAAATGCCTTAATCAGATTTTTGCCGAGCAGCACTGAAGACTTGGTGCCGGTCAGTTTCATACCTTTAAGCCGCATAAGCTTGGCAGGTATCTAAAACTCAACCATGGCATCCATTAGTCTCTGTCGTATTGGACTGACGAATGCAGATTTGTAGAAAATAAAATAATGGTATGTAACCATCTGCATTTCAAGGGCCTTCTCAAGGATTTGACTTAATGTGAATATCCGGTTGGTCGTGGGTTTACCAGGCCTAAAGTCACACTGATTAGGTTCAATCAGTTTCGTTAAGATGGACTTTAGTTTTTAACATAACACACTCGACAGTATGGTTAAAAGGCTAATCCCGCGATAGTTGGTGCACACACTTGGAACGCCATTTTTAAGCACAGGATTCTGGATACGCAGGTTCCAATTATATGACAAGCGTTCCTTAAGTCAAACTGTGTTTAAAAAATGGTGCATGCACGTTTCTAACTTATCGTCGCTGGCCTGAGAAAGCTCGGCCGGCTGTGCATCAGCACTCGCAGCTTTATTGTTTGTAAGCCGCACAATTGCCGTGCTGAAAAATCTACTCGGTGGTGGAAAATCTACTTCTTCGTCGATGATTGGTGTGTAATCTGCACCTATGCTGCCTTTGGATAAGCGGAGTACGAAAATGTTCCCTCTACACACTCTGCGCGTCCATGACCAGATTTCCAACATTGTCTTTTCAGGGTGGGATCCCTGTTCCAAAACCTTTGTTTTTCACCTCTATCCCTATTTTTTCTCGCTTTTGCTCAGTAGACGCCTTTTCTGCTGAAAGTTACGTTTGGTCTGTGAATGATAAGAAGTGCTCAAATTTTGCTCGATCAGGTCGAATTTTAAATACCCTCTATACCTTAAATTTTTTATCTTTGCGAAAAGAAAAAAGTGTTAAGCTTTGGTTTAGTGAAAATATACCCGAATGGAGTATGGAAATACTTTTGTGTATGCCGAATTCCATGTGCCAAGGAAGTTCTCAAAAAAAGTCGAAGCGATTTAGGGCAGCGATGTCAGGTAACTTTTTAGACAAAAACAATACAACCGGCAAACCGTTGGCCCACCAATACTTTTTGTAAAGCGTCAAGCGTGGTCAAATAAAACATCAACTGTCAAATGAAGCTTTAAGCCGGAAAACCATGTTTGGTATCAGGAACCGCTGGCTACATTGTCAGCGCTTATTTTACTATTTATCAGAGGAAACAGGTGCTATGATAGCGCTTTTTTTGGAACTGTCCGCAATTTTTCACTAGGCGTGTTGTAGCTATTGTAGCCGCACATAGCGTCGGGGTGACAGCACTCTGTCGAAGAATTACTGCTTTGGATCAATCTGGTGTATTTTGATAGGTGTACGAAACCAGGCATTATTTATTCTCAAATTCGAAACTTTTTTACACTTAATTATAATAATTTTAATATGTTGAGCAAACACTGAAAAATATCTACGTTTTTCCAAAGTGCATTTAGTCCCTTAAACAGAAAACTTTTTTCCTCTAGGCTGATTTTGCCCATTTATAATCGCAAACAGCTTATAAGCATGCATGCTAGAAAATTGCAGTGCAGTGGGTTAATTCTTTAGATTACTATCGAGTTTTTAACTGATACACAGACTGAAGAAAGTAGAAAGTAGGAAAAGACGAAAATTTAACCTCGTGTTGCCAAAGGATAAGGAAATTTAGTATAAATTTAGGAGTATATAAAGGTGATTTTTAAACTATTGCCTCTATATAAAGGGTATTTTTTTAGACGTATGGTTTTCAATTTGGCCACATTTTTTTCGGACTTGGTCTTTCTAACAACTGTCACTTGATTAATGCTCAGTTTAGTTTGCCATCTCATAATGAATGCATGAATAGACACCGAAGCTCATTCTACGTTCGGTAAATGGGCCCAAACTCATCCTGATTTTAATTAGAAAATTTTGTTCCGCGTCGAAGCTCACTTTTGGTTGAATGGGTTCGTTAATAACCAAAATTGTCGCGTTTGGAGTAAATGAAACTTCACAAGCCATTGTTGAGAGGCCGCTTCATTCTCAAAAAGTCTCATAATGAATGCATGAATAGACACCGAAGCTCATTCCACGTTCGGTGAATGGGCCCAAAATGAGATGGCCACTAATCCTGATTTTAAACAGAAAATTTTATTCCGCGATGAAGCTCACTTTTGGTTGAATGGGTTCGTTAATAACCAAAATTGTCGCATTTGGAGTAAATGAAAGTTCACAAGCCATTGTTGAGAGGCCGTTTCATTCTCAAAAAGTCAC
>CAUPSE010000042.1:0-33578 GCA_963513945.1 Hydrotaea diabolus
AGCAAAGTCCCTCATTTCTCGAAAAATCATCTCACGGCCCGAGAAAGTCCGAAGTTATATTTTTTAATATATATATATATATATATATATATATATATATATATATATATATATATATATATATATATATATATATATATATATATATATATATATATATATATATATATATATATATATATATATATATATATATATATATATATATATATATATATATATATATATATATATATATATATATATATATATATATATATATATATATATATATATATATATTAAAAAATATAACTTCGGACTTTCTCGGGCCGTGAGATGATTTTTCGAGAAATGAGGGACTTTGCTGAAGACGGCTGTTTATAATTATAGGAAAATTGTAGGAAATTTATATTTTGCAACGCCATGCCATACTTAAAAGCTGTAAAAGTATATATATATATATATATATATATATATATATATATATATATATATATATATATATATATATATATATATATATATATATATATATATATATATATATATATATATATATATATATATATATATATATATATATATATATATATATATATATATATATATATATATATATATATATATATATATATATATATATATATATATATATATATATATATATATATATATATATATATATATATATATATATATATATATATATATATATATATATATATATATATATATATATATATATATATATATTGATGTATATATATATATATATATATATATATATATATATATATATATATATATATATATATATATATATATATATATATATATATATATATATATATATATATATATATATATATATATATATATATATATATATATATATATATATTGATGTATATTGTATCCAAAAAAAATTAACTTATTCGAAATGTCCGCCTTCTGCCTTTACACACGCCTTAAGTCGCACTGGCCAATCGTCAATAGCTGCACGAACCTCGTCTATTCGAAAATTGTCCACAGCTCGAACCAAAGCAGTCTTAAGAGATCCAATGTTGGGGTATCTTTTGTGACAAATCTTGTCCTCTAAAACCGTCCACAGTTGCTAAGCCAATGGGTTCAAATCTGGACTGCCTGAGGGCCATTCTTCAGAGGAAATGAACGCTGGCAATTTGACTCGAAGCCAGGCCTGGGACGTTTTAGCCTTATGGGCCGGCGCAGAATCCTGCTGGAAAGTCCATAGCTGGTTTTGGAACAGGGAATTGTTAAGAGGCTTCACAACAGCTTCCAAAACGGTTTCTTGGTAAACTTTGGCCGATATTTTGACTCCTTGTTCGCAGAAATGCAGGTCAGTGACCCCATCGTAAGAGACACCCCACCAAACCATGATGACCGTTTTCCAACCTTGGGATCAGTTCAGATGCTTCCTTAGATGACAGCGCATACACTCTATCATTTTGCTTGTTAAATTTTTCCTGAACGGTAAAAAGATTTTCATCGGTGAACAAAATTTTTCTGTGCCAGTTATCAGCGTGCTTCACCAAAAGACGTTTGCATTTTTCAATCCTATTTTTTTTTAAAGCTGCTGTCAATAAATGTCCGGCTCGTCGTTTGAAAGTCCCAAGTCTTTTTTAATGATTCGGCTCAAGGACTTTTGCGTGATATTCATGTCACGGGCCATGATTTTCTGTTTTCGGAGCGGATTTCGGTGAGTTCGAACAGAGCGTGGGCGGCCCGACCGGTGGCGGTCTTTTACATCTCCAGTCTCCTCAAACAGTTTTATGCATCGGCAGACAAACATGCGGCTAATCCCTAGTGCCCGAAGTGTTTTGAAAATATCGCTTGTTTTCATTTCACACTTGAAAAGCGCTATTACATCGATGCGGTTCTCATTATCTGCCCACTCCATGATGAAAGTTGAAACAACTTTAAAATCCCTTTACAGACTAACGCTATTGATATGACATTAACGGGGTATGTTCAGTTCTACTATTGAAATGGGTGTGTTCAAGGTTGTAACAGTATTTATATCCCTACTAAGTATATCTTACTTGATAAAAATCTTAATAGATAAATAATTTTGGGGATCATAGTATGGTTGAGCTAATCATACTATGGTTGTAGGGATAAAAGCATGGTTGCGTGTGAATCAGACTAGTGTTGTGAGGATCATAGTATGGTTGTGGAGATCATAGTATGGTTAAGTGTGAATCATACTATTGTTGTGGGGATCATAGTATGGTTATGTGTGAATCATACTATTGTTGTGAGGATCAAAATATTGTTGTGCCAGAACCATTTACCGAACAATAGTATGATCCTTTTGAATATTGTCACCCCAATCATAGTTTTTTTCTGCGTGTATTTATCAGAGTCATGGAAAATATGGAAAATTGGATAGAGGAATGGTATCGAAGCCGTGGCTTGCATTTGGGCGATATTTTGGTTTACACATAATTCTCATAGATCCTTCTATACAAATTTAAAAATAATATTACAAAAATTCATTAAATACTGTTTGCTTTTTTATGATTAATATCGTGCGTTTTAGTTGGGCCACCCTTTTTAGGGTAAAAAATTGTGTTACATTTAACTCAGCTTTTTCTTTGAGTGTTATAATGAACATGACAAAATATCCTCCCAGCCTGCTAAAATCCTTCCTCAATGGCCATACTTAGAAAATATGCTCAATAAGCAACTATTCTTTCAGGACATCTTTTTCTTAAGCAAATTCAAGAGTGTAAAAGGAAGCAAACTGCTAACACGCATACACATATTTAAAGGATAAGACAAATTTTTTATATTACTCACTTTGAAGTTTTTGGTGTTTTTGGAATCCGTGATAGCTGCAGAACATTTATCAATTTTATGGACTCTGTTATCAATTTATAAACATAGGCAGTTCTTCTTTCTAACACTTTGGACTATTTTTTTTGTATAATATTTTGGTTTACACATAATTGTCATAGATCCTTCTATACAAATTAAAAAATAATATTACAAAAATTCTTTAAATACATTTTGCTTTTTTATGATTAATATCGTGCGTTTTAGTTGGGCCACCCTTTTTATTTTTAGGGTAAAAAATTGTGTTACATTTAACTTAGCTTTTTCTTTGAGTGTTCTAATGAACATGAACGGAACATCCTCCCAGCCTGCTAAAATCCTTCCTCAATGGCCATACTTAGAAAATATGCTAAATAAGCAACTATTCAGGACATCTTTTTCTTAAGCAAATTGAAGTATGTAAAAGGAAGCAAACTGCTAACACGCATACACATATTTAAAGGATAAGACAAATTTTTTATACTACTCACTTTGAAGTTTTTGGTGTCTCCCCTTCACTCTGACTTCACTGCGTTGCTTTAAATTACGCTTTGGTGTCCACAAAAGTAGGCCGCTTTTCAAGGACACGTTGGCGATTTGTTTAAGGATGATGGGCTTCTGTACTGGCGGCCTTTAGTTAAATAAGATTCCTTTTCTATGGTTTTTGTATTTAATGCTTTTTTGTTCTCCTTTTTCCTTTTCTTATTATTTGCGATTTTTTTTCTTTAGCGCGCGTATTTAACAAAAACTTGGCGTTGCGTTTTCTTGGCCAACAGCCATTATCGTCATTGCGTTGAAATCATTTAGGACCCAAAACGGAAGCTGCGGATTTAACTATAAATCATAGTTGGAAGCGACCATAGCAACACAATTGGACAAAGTTAAGCCATTTCACTCGGCCATGTCAAACGAGGACGCTGGTGGGACGTGAACGTTTGTGTTGATGTCGCTGTCGTTGAGATGATGACGCTGATGCGTTAAGTGTATAATTCACACTCTACGCAAAGTTTTAAATGACCGAGCAGTTGAAGCTAAATTTTCCGTCATTTAGCTGAAATCTTTTCGTGTGAATGTTGTTAGATTTCGGTAATGCGATTAAGCCATCAAGATGGTAGATGCCTTGCTAACTTTAATGTTTATGACTTTTCTCGGGGGGTAGGGGGGTCAACACGAGGCGGCCTACAAGGAGGGTTTATCGAGCATTAAGTCGTTTTGTGGAATTTATTGTAACCGACGTCTGCAAATCCTTGCTAGTTGCAGAACATTTATCAATTTTATGGACTCTGTTATCAATTTATAAACATAGGCATTTCTTCTTTCTAAGAATTTGGACAATTTTTTTTGTGAATAATTTGTGATTTATTTTAAATACTGGCGAATTTTCATTTTACACAAGCATTATTTGATTCGGAGACACTTTGATACTTTGGTTGATTAAACACTTTGTGATAACTGCAATATCTTGTTAAATTCTCTGATTTCTATGAAACCCACCTATTATCATCACGAGGCGGATTTTTAGAACATTAAGTTATTTTGTGGAATTAATTGTAACCGCTGTCTGCAAATCTTTTGATAGCTGCAGAACATTTATTAATTTTATGGACTCTGTTATCAGTTTATAAACACAGGCAGTTTTCCTTTTTGTCAATTTCTTTTTGGAAAATTTGTGGTTTATTTAAAATTCTAGTGAATATTTATTTTAGACAAGCATTTTTTGATTTGGAGACACTTCTTTGATACTCTGGTTGTTTAAACACGTCGTGATAACTGCAATATCTTGTCGAACACTTGAATTTCTATGAAATCCACTTCCAAACCTTGAAAATGCAGAATATTTATCAATTTTATGGAACTGGTTAATTTTTCATAAACATAGAATATTTATCAATTTTATGGAATTTTTTATAAACACAGGGTGTTATTCATTCTATGAATTTGGAAAAAAAATTCTTAAAAATTTGTGGTTTATTATTTTTTTACACTGGCGAGTGTTGGTTTTACACAATCATTATTTGATTTGGAGACACCCCTTTGATACTTTGGTTATCTAAACACTCCTTTATAACTAAAATATTTTGTTGAACACTTGGATTTCTATGAATTCCACCTTTTACGATCCACAAATTTCACTTATTTGAAGTTAAAACACTCAACGGCTGTGGACTTTAAATACTCTTAAACACTTTAAACAATATTTCTGAGTAAGTCAGATTTTTTTAAGAAATTTTTGTAAACTTTTAATTTATTTGGAAAATAGCCTTTTACTTTTTGTTGAAGAAAAGCACGAAAATTAAACACATTTCTCTGTGTATTTTAGATTTTCTGCAATTTTTTTTAATTTTTATAACTTTTTGGCTAACAATTTTTTTTTATCCTTTTTTAGAGAAAGCCGAGCTGCTTTTCCACAGATTTTTCTGCCACATATTTTTTTCGGAATTTTTTAAACAATTGCCACAATTTCAAAGAGTATTTTTTAAAATTTTTGTTTGACTATATTTATTATAAATTTGAGAACTGTTACACTCGCTGAATACGAGTAACATTTATTTTTCCCTCGTTGAAAATTTCTGAATCGCAGATTTAAAGATCTTTACATAAGTTGATAACAAATGAATCACTTAACCCACTTCGCTAGTGTTATAAATAACTGAGGACTCAACATTTAATACGCGAATTATTTTTTAGATTTTCTTTTTAAATTTGAAAAAATTATTTTCAATTTTTTATTAACACTTTTAAAAGACGAAATATTTGTTTTCACAACAACTTTGAACTTCTTTTTTTTTTTTTTTGAAAATTTTGGTAAATTCGTATATACGTATATTCTTTTATTTTATTTCAACTCATCGATTTGAGAATTTAATTCAAATGAAGGTGCTGAAAAATCATAACCAATCACTCTTACATTTATATATTTTTTCAATATCTACTCGTATATTCATTGGGGACAAAACCTGTTGTTGTTTTCAATATCGCTGACAAGGAAAGTGTTTATCAATAAAAGGGAAAATATTGGGTGGCATCATCTATGTAATTCTCTACAATAAACTGCTTTTCAAAAGCCAACTGTATCTCTGTTCGCCATTTGAGCAATATATAATTGACTTCTAAAGCGAAAGAAATATATATCTTAGTTGTGTTATGAACAAATAAGCAGATATGGTCAGACTTTACCAAAGATAACACTGTGCGACAGCCACAATCAGTTTGGGATGAAACCACCGGGGAAAGTTATATCGGTCAAAAAAAGGTCATACGTGTCCCAGCGTTTCGTTGGGTCTCATCTAGGAATCGAGATATATCGATTTGAAGTTAGTAAGTATCGTATAGGGGAATTTGTCACGTTTTTGGCTCTTTTGTTTGACATAACTTGAGAACCACTCGTCCGATTTAGCTGAAATAAATTTTAAAAAACCAAGAATTACAATTCCCTTAATCTGTTCATATATTATTTTCCTTTACAAGTAATAGTTTCCAAGTTAAAGCATGAAGAAAATTTTTTTTTTTTTTTATTTTTTTTTTAAATACATTTTAAATACAGATTAGAGGAATTGTAATTCTTAATTTTTCTAAATTTGTTTCAGCTAAATCGGACGAGTGGTTCTCGAGGTATGTCAAACAAAAGAGCCTAAAACGTGACAAATTCCCCTATACGATACTTACTAACTTCAAATCGATATATCTCGATTCCTAGATGAGACCCAGCGAAACGCTGGAACACGTATGACTTTTGTTTTACCAATATAACTTTCCCCGGTGGTTTCATTCCAAACCGATCACTGACCCTTACCATTTGTCGCAGAGTGTAATTATCAGCTCTTCCTTCTCCTTCTTTTTTTTCACCACAATGTGTTAATACATTCTACATAAGCGTTCAATAAATTAGATTTAAGGTTATGTTCAACCATCTCTTGAAGAGTACAAATTAAATACATACTTATAAAGGGTGTCCTAAGAAGAGCGCAATTTTTAAATTTTAAATAAAACACAGATATTTAAGAAAAAATCGTGAAACTTTATTATATCGTAAAGTAGACAGAATGAGGTTATGTATGGAACAATATATCGTGCAGATGGCCGCCGCGGCTTTGCTGGCATGCACGCGATCTTTTAATGAAATTTTCAATAACCGTTTTGCATGAATGCTGCGGTATTTCATTAATGCAGCGTCCAATTTCGTCTTTTAAGGCTTGAGTCGTCGTCGGCTTATTCGCGTAAACCATCGACTTCAAAAAACCCCAAAGAAAAAAATCTAATGGTGTTAAATCGCACGATCTAGACGGCCAATTCTGATCTCCAAAACGCGAAATAACACGACCGGGAAATGACTGATGCAGCAATTGAATTGTTTCTCTGGCTGTATGACATGTGGCGCCGTCTTGTTGGAACCACATGCCCTCCACATTCATTTCTTCAATTCTAGGCAAGAAAAAACTGGTTATCATTTCACGATACCAAACACCATTGACTGTTTGCGCTTGACCTGCCTCATTTTCATAAAAAAAAGGTCCAATGATTCCTCCAGCCCAAAAACCACACCACACAGTGACACTCGAGGATTTTCCGCACCCCATATGCGACAATTCTGCCTATTGACGAAGCCATCAAGATGAAAATGGGCCTCGTCAATTTGCGAACTGTAGCCGCAAAACTTTCACCATTTTGGTAAAACAATTTCACAATGAGAATGCGTTGTTCATTCGTGTAGCGCTCCATTTTTACTAACCTCGTACCTTCTACTAACAAACAATAACAATTGTTCAAATGTCAAACAATGACACTTCGAATGTTGCCAGATTTAAAAATTGCGTTCTTCTTGGGACACCCTTTATATGTAAATTTAATTTTCAAATACTTAAATAAATAAAAATTATTTTTGGTGGCACCTAATGACTAAAATAAGCATACCCGGGAACCAACTTAATTTAAAATTCAGACAGTACGCACTGTGCTAAATCTCAGAAGAATCGAATTTAAAGGGTAATTGCCTCAAATCGGCAGGAGCCTTTGTATAAAGGCAACAGCACATACTCTGCAGATATGGAGGAGTTTTTTTAATATCGCTTATATGTCGCTGGTAATATACCATGCTAAATTTGAGCTAGACCAGAATACATTTTTGACTTCCAGAGCGTAAGGACCGCAAAGCGGGATTGATCTTTTAATTTGGGCTAAACTATACAGACTATATAGTAGATTGTGATACAACGGATACATGAAGAATATGCCCTAGTCCCATAACGGCTACTCATGCGAACTACTTAGTAGGGACATAAATACTGTAACACACGTTTTTGGACCACTGTAAATGTTTTTGGACCAAATATTTTTCAATATATTTATTGATGTATATTGTATCCAAAAAGTATCTACTTATTCGAAATGTCCGCCATTTACCTTTACACGCGCCTTAAGTCGCACTGGCCAATCGTCAAAAGACGACACTCGTCCATTGGAAATTTGGCCACAGCTCGAACCAAAGCTGTCTTAAGAGATCCAATGTTGGGGTATCTTTTGCGACAAACCTTGTCCTCTAAAACCGTCCACAATTTGTAATCCAATGGGTTTAAATCTGGACTGCCTGATTGCTATTCTTCAGAGGAAATGAACGCTGGCCAATTTTTTCGTAGCCTTATGGGCCGGCGCAGAATCCTGCTGGAAAGTCCATGGCTGGTTTTGAACAGGGAATTGTTAAGAGGCTTCACAACAGCTTCCAAAACGGTTTCTTGGTAAGCTTTGGCCGATGTTTTGACTCCTTGTTTGCAGAAATGCAGGTCAGTGAACCCATCGTAAGATACACCCCACCAAACCATGACTGAAGCTGGGTGATGATCCTTTTCCACCCTTGGGATCAGTTCAGATGCTTCCTTAGATGACACTCTATCATTTTGCTTGTTAAATTTTTCCTGAACGGTAAAAATTTTTTCATCGGTGAACAACATTTTTCTGTGCAAGTTATCAGCGTGCTTCACAAAAAAACGTTTGCATTTTTGAATCCTATTTTTTTTAAAGCTGCAGTAAATAAATGTCCGGTACGTCGTTGGAAAGTCCCAAGTCTTTTTTATTAATTCGACTCATGGACTTTTGCGTGATAATCATCTCACGGGCCATGATTTTTTGTTTTCGGAGCAGATTTCTGTGAATTCTTGATATTACGGCTTTGATGACATGCGGTGTTCGAACAGAGCGTGGGCGGCCCGGCCGACCGGTGGCGGTCTTTTACCTCTCCAGTCTCCTCAAACAGTTTAATGCATCGGTAGACGAACATGCGGCTAATCCCTAGTGGTCGGAGCGTTTTAAAAATATCGCTTTTTTCATTTCACACTTGAAAAGCGCAATTACAGCGATACGGTTCTCATTATCTGAACACTCCATGATGAAATCGAAACAATTTTAAAATCTTGTTACAGACTAACGCTAATGAGGTTAGATTTCAAAACTCATATGACATTAATGGGGTATGTTCAGTTCTACTATTGAAATGGGTGTGTTCAATGTTGTAACAGTATTTATGTCCCTACTAAGTATACCTGCCATGGACTTTCCAGCAGGATTCTGCGCCGACCCAAAGGCTAAAACGTCCCAGGCCTGGCTTCGAAACAATTTGCCAGCGTTCATTTCCTCTGAAGAATGGCCCTCAGGCAGTCCACATTTGAACCCATTGGATTACAAATTGTGGACGGTTTTAGAGGACAAGTTTTGTCACAAAAGATACCCCAACATTGGATCTCTTAAGACTGCTTTGGTTCAAGCTGTTGCCGCTGTTGGACGAGGTTCGTGCAGCTATTGACAATTGGCCACTGAGACTTAAGGCGTGTGTAAAGGCAAAAGGCGGACATTTCGAATAAGTAGATTCTTTTTGAATACAATATAAGAGTACATCAATAAATATATTAAAAAATATTTGGTCCAAAAACATTCAGTACTTTTTATTTTACAGCATAAAACGTGTGTAACAGTATTTATGTACCTATTAAGTAGAGAATTAGGTCCATTCCTGTTCCTTTATAGGCTACTCATGCTTAACTTTACGAGGGTTACTATTTATATTTTAGTTCCGGCAATAAAAACCCAGTAATTTATTATTGGAAATGGTATTATTGTTTTTCAAAATGTTCTCCTTTAAGATCATTCGAAGCACTTTTTCCACTCCGATTGATACACCTTCAAAACATGATTTTTGAACGCTTCAACAGCTGCTTCGGGCGATGAAAAACGTTGACCAAGCATTTTGAAGTACTTTTTCCACTCCGATTGAGACACCTCCAAAACATGATTTTTGAACGCTTCAGCAGCTGTTTCGGACGGTGAAAAACGTTCGGAGCACTTTTTCCACTCCGACTGAGACACATCCAAAACATGATTTTTGAACGTTTCAACAGCTGCTTCGGGCGATGAAAACCGTTGACCAAGCATTTTTTTCTTGAGGTTAGGTTTTAATAAGAAGTCATTGGGTGCCAAATCCGTGCTGTACGGTGGATGACCCATTAATTCGTCATCTTGAGTGTGCAAATAGCTCATTGTTTTAGATGATGTTTGAGAGCTCGCATTGTCGTGATGAAAATTGATCCGTCGTCTCTTATTATCTTTCCTCATTTATTCGAACACTATTGGTAAACAGATGATTGTATACCACTCAGAAATGACTGTCCTACGTTCCAATAAAGCCACTGTGTCAACATGGCCGGTTATACCGAAAAAAAAACGCAATCACTTGCTTCGATGTACTTCTTCCACGAACAACTTTTGTTGGATTTGGCTCGTCTTGAAAGACCCATACGGTCGATTGCGGGTTCGTTTCGGGCTCATATGCATAGATCCATGATTCGTCATCGGTGACAATTTTATACACTGCCTTTGAGCTACCGCAGTTATACTTTTTCAACATCTCTTTGCACCAATCCATACGAGCCTTATTTTGAGCATTCGTCAAATTATGTGGAATCCAACGATAACAAATATTTTTCACGGCCAACTGAACATGAAATAACATATTGATGCATGCCATACTAATGCCTAAGGATGCCTCAATCTCACGCTATGTCATATGTCGGTCTTGCTTAATCAGTTCACGCAAAGCATCGATGGTTACTGGCAAAGTGACCGAAGTTGGACGTCCTTTACGAAATTCATCCTGGAGCGAACGGCGGCAGAGATTGAACTCTTGTCACCAGTCAGTAACAGTGGTTTTTGATGGTGCTTTATCGCCAAAAGTCGAAACAAGTTAATTTAAATACTCTTGTCTCGATAACCCGCTCCGAAAATCTAAAAAAAAATAATCGCACGAAAATGTTTATGGGATAGTTCTATTTTTTGACTGAGATGAATTTTTCAACACACTCTAAACAAAACAATGCGCCCTCAAATGACAAAACGTTCTGAGTGAAGTTATTCTAAAAAGTGTCAAAGTTTCCAATGGTAGTTCCAGTTTGCATTTGGGAACACTAGTATTGTCAGGACCTGAAATATAAATAGCAACCCTCGTACTGTTGGTAGGTTTTTTGACCAAAAGGGACATTTTGTGCAACGCTACCGTCTAGGAGGAGGTGGCTCAATCTTAGACAAATCGTAAAAATAAACCTGCAAAACACAGCAAAGTTCTCCTAAATAAGTTCATATTTCTTGTTCGTTGCATGCTTTTGTCATTATGTTTTAAAAATGATTTCGGACAAGTGGCCGCCGCGGCAGGCTCGAATAAATTCCAGTCGAGTGGCCCAATTTTCGGCCAGTTTTTGCGGCATTTGGGGCCGTATGTCAGCCGCTCTGAATATTCTCCTCCAAAGCGTCTATCGTGCCGAGCTTATCTGCGTAGACAAAGGACTCTACATAACCCAACCAAAAATTGTCCAAGGGTGTTAAATCACACGATATTGAAGGCAACAGGCCCACGACGCAAGATAATGAGCTTTCCTTCAATAAATTGATTGTTTCGTTCTCTGTATGGCATGTAGCGCCGTCTTGTTGGAACCAAATGTCGTTAAAATTTCAGACTATAATGACCTCTTGAACCTCTTCTGATTGCTATCTAGCCCACATGCGCAAGTTTGTTTATTGATGTTGCCGTTAAGCCAGAAATGGGCCTCATCACTGAACATAATTTAGGCCGAAAACAGCGGATCTTCCCATTCCTCACCGAATGCTCATTTCGATAATATATTTGCCAACATTCGAAGGAAATTACGCTCAAAAAATAAATGACATAAAATGTGCTTTCGAATGAACAATAAAGATTCCACACTTGATTTGAATTGTTGTATATTTTTTTATTTTGAAAAAAATACCTCTATATTGATCATCCGTTACAAGAGTCTGAGCTCCAATTTTAACCAGATCTTTAAAATACAAAACAAGTGGACTAATTACATTGGGTCAGGCTGAAGCTTGTATACTCCCCACCATGGATTTTGTTGATCTACGGCATAGACAGAATTAGGATATTTCGTTGTTGACAAACCATACATTTTTGGAGCCCTATTAACCATGATCTTTATCGGACTCGCAAAGAAAATTGTATTGTTTACGGACCGGCTTTTGGGCCCTTAGGACAAGGCCTCTAGTTCAGTTGGCCGGCTAGATCATGTGATATCACACGTTTAGATTTTTTTCTTTTGGGCTACGTTAAGTCCAAAGTCTATGCTCACAAACCAGCTACGATTCAGGTTTTGGAAGCCAACATTACGCGTGTCATTAAAGCCATACCGTTTGAAATTCTTTTATCTGCGCCTACGAATTCAAATGTGGACTTATATTACAAATTTTGCTGATACAACATAAATTTACTATAAGTCTTTACTAGTATTTAGTAAGGACATAAATACTGTTCCATACGTTTAATGCTGTAAAATAAAAAGTACTGAATGTTTTTGGACCAAATATTTTTTAATATATTTATTGATGTATATTGTATCCAAAAAGAATCTTCTTATTAAAAATGTCCGCCTTTTGCCATTACACACGCCTTAAGTCGCACTGACCAATTGTCAATAGCTGCACGAACCTCGTCCATTGGAAAATTGGCCATTGGGGTATCTTTTGTGACAAATCTTGTCCTCTAAAACCGTCCAGAATTTGTAATCCAATGGGTTCAAATCTGGACTGCCTGAGGGCCATTCTTCAGAGGAAATGAACGCTGGCAAATTGTTTCGAAGCCAGGCCAGGGACGTTTAAACCTTATGGGCCGGCGCAGAATCCTGCTGAAAAGTCCATGGCTGGTTTTGGAAAAGGGAATTGTTAAGAGGCTTCATAACAGCTTCCAAAACGGTTTCTTGGTAAACTTTGGCCGAGGTTTTGACTCCTTGTTCGCAGAAATGCAGGTCCCATCGTAAGACACACCCCACCAAACCATGACTGAATCTGGGTAATGACCCTTTTTCACCCTTCGGATCAGTTCAGATGCTTCCTTAGATGACCGCGGATAAATTTTAATTTTTTCCTGAACAGTAAACATTTTTTCATCGGTGAACAAAATTTTTCTGTGCAAGTTATCAGCGTGCTTCACCAAAAGACGTTTGCATTTTTCAATCCTATTTTTTTAAAGCTGCAGTCAATAAATGTCCGGTACGTCGTTTGAAAGCCTCAAGTCCTAAGTCTTTTTTAATGATTCGACTCGTGCACTTTTGCGTGATATTCATCTCATGGGCCATGATTTTCTATTGTCGCAGTGGATTTCTGTGAATTCTTGATTTAACGGCTTTGGTGACATGCGGTGTTCGAACAGAGCGTGGGCGGCCCGACCGGTGGCGGTCTTTTACATGACCAGTCAGTCTCCTTAAACAGTTTTATGCATCGAAAGACGAACATGCGGCTAATCCCTGGCGGCCGGAGCGTTTTGAAAATATCGATTTTTTCATATTACACTTAAAAAGCTCTATTACAGCGATACGGTTCTCATTATCAGACCACTCCATGATCAAAGTTGAACAATTTTTAAAATCCCGTTACAGACTAACGCTATTGAGGTTAGCTTTCATAACCCATATGACATTAACGGGGTATGTTCCGTTCTTCTATTGAAATGGGTGTTTTTAATGTTTTAACAGTATTAATGTCCCTACTAAGTACGAGTAAATGAGAGAAGTTTTCGGTGTCGTATACTTAATGATAATTCCCATCAAAATATCAGATCCGCGAATAAAACTATTTACCTCCTCTGTTAAAAGGAAATCCTCAAAATGTCCATAACCAGCAACATTGGACAGAATCCATGAAAGTTGCAAGCAACTTAACTAGGCCTAAGCACGAATTTATTCAGAATTTATCAGAATTAATTACACTGTTAATTTGCCACTTCGATAATTCGTAGTATTGCCGGTTATTTCATTTTAGGTATTCGAATAAAAATCCGATTTGCATTCATACCAGTGTGGATAATTAAATTTATATTTTTTTTAGGGGAGTCGCTTCCATTAATTTAGATTTTTTCAATATTTTGATAATTGTTTTAAAATAAAATTTGTGTTTGTTACATTCACTGCCACCTAATGACATGATAATTCAGATTTAATTTGTAATATTTTCAATTTGTTTTAACCAAAGTGAGAATGGACTTTTGTTATGCTCAACCACAACAAATGTATTAAATTAAGCGCGGAATAAAATCATGTACAAACTTGTTAATATTGGTGGGGCATTCATGTGCATTTCAACTAAATTAAATTGGGGTTTTGTTGTTTATCTTTAATTTTAGCCCGGTCACGAAATGTTCTATTTGTTTTTAATTAGTCCTGTGGCCATGTTTGTCATACACACTTTTCAGCATTTAACTAATTTTTTATATAAATAGACTTTGTGGCAATGGTCTCATTTGTTTGATGATCCCAAAGTCCAATGAGCACAATCCATTGCAATGTAACATTGATTAATTTTTAATAAGCCCCTAAAATGCTAACATTGAAGGCAGAAGCATTAGGTAAATTGTGATGTGATTTGTAATTCGCTTATTCAAAGGGGACTTAATTGATAGCATTGAGTTTATGAAATGGTTACATTGGTCAGATGGAATCACTACATATGTCGCGAAGGACAGATGATAAAAAAAAGAATAGATTTAAATGATGCAATAAATGATTAGAGTCACTTTAAACATTTGTGGGTGAAGCCTCAGTTAAACAATGAAACTTTACATTCATTATGCGGATAAAATGAAAATCCCTTAGATTTGTTTGTACCTACTTCAAATTTTTTTACTTTTCCTCTTACTGGGTCCTCTCAGAGTAACTTTATGGTTGAAACAGGGCTACGATAATAATTACATGTTCTCTACCAAAAATGTGAATAGCGAATCATAATATGATTGTGAAGATTTGAAATATGGTAAAGGCGATCATAGCATGGTAGTGAGTATTATAATAGGGATTTGTGTAAGTCATAAAATGGTTGTGTGTATCTTAATCTGGCTGAGGGCACCATAATAGGGTTGCGTGAATCATAATGTTGTTATGGAGACCATACAATGGTTGTGTGAATCATAATAGAGTTGCGAGAGATCATATGGCTATTTTTGTCGTATATCTTTAGCAGCGCAACAACGAAACATCATATTTTTGTCGTATATCTTTAGCAACGAAACAAAAAAATTTAGTGCTGGACATCATAATATGGCTGTGCTTGGATGTTGAAAACTTATTATTGTTGTGGGTATCTTTACATATTTGTGTTTAAATCATACTGAGGTCTTATAAATCCTAATATTGGGCGATCCAAGTAGAGATACTTTTTTCAATAGCTTTTTTTTGACAGATTACGTGTGAGTCGTGTCACGCTGTCATGTTATGTTTGTTTAGTATTGTTTGGCATTTAAACATGGAAAGACTTACGCCTGAACAACGTCTACAAATCGTTTAACTTTATTACGAAACTTCACGTTCTGTGAGGAATGTGTTTCGTGCACTTCGTTCAACTTATGGTTAACATAATCGGCCAACATTTCTGGCTCAATGGCTTTGAAAACAAGCAAAATTGGCACATTTGGGACGAAGAGCAACCGGAAGAGGTTCGAGAGCGCCCACTTCATCCAGAAAAAACAACGCTTTGGTGTGCTTTATGGGCCGGTGGAATCTTTCTTCAAAAATGATGCCGGTGAGAACGTAACCGCCAATGGCGACCGTTATCGTGCCATGATAACCGATTATTTGATGCCTGAAATTGAAGCTCGTGATCTCGGTGACATTTGGTTTCAACAAGACGACCCCACTTCCCACACATCGCATCAATCAATGGATTTATTGAGAGAACACTTAGGGAGCAGATAATTTTACGTTTCGACCGGTCGATTGGCCACCACGATCGTGTAATATCACACCGTTAGACTTTTTCCTGTGGGGATATGTAAAGTCTAAAGTTTATGCGGACAAACCCGCTTCAATTCAGGCCTTGGAAGCCTGAACCAGGCCATCACTCGTGTCAGTCGAAATGCTTGAACGAGACATCGAAAATTGGACTCAACGGATGGACCATCTGAGACGCAGCCGCGGCCAACATTTGATAGACATAATCTTTAAAAAATAAATGCCAAAGAATGTTCTTTTAATCAATAAAAAAACATTCCCCATTCAATTTGAATTCT
This sequence comes from Hydrotaea diabolus, assembly GCA_963513945.1. Taxonomy (NCBI): domain Eukaryota; kingdom Metazoa; phylum Arthropoda; class Insecta; order Diptera; family Muscidae; genus Hydrotaea; species Hydrotaea diabolus. The sequence goes on from CAUPSE010000042.1 coordinate 16,385, forward strand.
CTGTGTTTTTTTTCTTTAAAAAATACACGTAGAAAAAAAGTATGGTTGGGATAACAATATTCGAAGAGTATCATACTATAGTTATGTATATGTTTATGGTACAACAATATTATGATCCTTACAACAATAGTATGATTCAAATACAACCATACTATAATCCTCACAACCATACTATGATCCTCACAATAGTATGATTCACACATAACCAGACTATAATCCTTACAACCATAGTATGATTCACACACAGCCATACTATAATCACCACAACCATAGTATGATTCACAGTCAACCATACTATGATCTTTGCAACCATATTATAATACTCACAACCATAGTATGATGCACACGCAACCATGTTATGATCCCTTCAACCATAGTATGAACACTAACAGTTATACTATGATTCCCAAGTTTATTTATTAGATTTCAGTAAAGAAAAAATTACAATCATACAATTTATTGCTGTTATCATATTATTGTTAAAATAAACCCAAAAAACAATACTTTTGTCGCACCAAACATATTTATATTGTTGCTACAACCATATTTTCATTTCTAAATTTTGCAATAATACAATTGTAACATTTCAATAATATTAATATTGCGGCAATCATACTATTGTCAAAATTAAATTCAGATAACAATACTATGGTTGCGACGAACATACTTTTATTGCGGAAAACGTAATATTATTGCCGTAACCATATAGTAATCCTATTTTTTCTTTGCGTGTAGGGAACCTCGAAATGACTTTTTTTCAAAATCGAAGACTTTTTTCAAAATAAAAATTCAGATCTCAAGTATGTAATCTTTATTGTTCATTCGAATATATTTCCTTCAAATGTTGGCCGCAACAACGCCTCAGGGATCCAACTTTGGTTCGAACGAGTCGAACATTTCGACCGATATGGCGTTAATTACACGCGTAATGTTGGCTTTCAAAACCTGAAGCGTAGCTGGTTTGTGTTTGGAGTTTTTGGACTTTACGTTGCCCCAAAGAACTAAGTCTAAAGGTGTGCTATTACATGATCTAGGCGATCAACTTACCGGTCCAGCTATATGGCAAGTGCCACCGTCCCGTTGACAGCAAATGTCGTCAATATAACAGGCTTCAATTTCAGGTAGGTAAAAGGTCCGATATCATGATGCGATAGCGAGCACCATTCACGGTTACGTTCCGGCCATTATCATATTTGAAAAATATGGACACCAGCCCATAAACCGCACCAAACCGTGGTTTTCTCTGGATGTAATGGCAATGCTTATCAGCCCAAATGCGGCAATTTTGTTTATTGACGTTGCCGTTGACCCAGAAATGGGCCTTATCACTGAACAAAATGTTGGTCAAAAACAGCTGTTGAAGTGCGAACACTGAAACGGCAAAGCGAAGGAAGAAGTGTAAGTCTTTCCATAATAAAGTGACAACAACAAAAAGCTGAAGGAATCTGAAGGAAGACACTGACAACATAAGAACCAGTTACAGTGTTGCAATACATAAAACTTTCTATGATATTCGGTTTAAGTTGTGTTATATAAAACAACATATTTTATATCTTTAAATGTAACGTTTAATTTAATGTAAAATTATTAAATTAATACTACGAAACCACTGAAGAAGTCAACAAATAATCGACGAAACGAAATTAAAAGGAATTTTATTTACAAGATAATTTAGGCCTTATTAGTTTAAAAACACGACACACAAAAGATCTGGAATTGACCAAAACACCAATTAAAATTAACAAAAAATAAAGTTTAAAACTTAATTTACGCGTAGTCTGTGAAAAACCCATATTAAAAAAAAAGTTCCAGATTGATCGCCCGTTATTAAAATGTTTGGCTGAGCCATAATCGGTGTAAGGGATCAGAGTATGGTAGAGTGGAATCAAGATATTGTTGTTCAATCCCATATGTGACAGCGCATAGAGAAAGAAACCTAAGGGTAAAAAAATTAATTTTCATTTTTTTCTTTTTTTTTGATGTGGACAACATCTGAGCATCGAATGAGACCGATCCCATACCTCAAAAGTGTTCCCTCCCAGAGATATGCGCGTTTTATGAAAGTGAAGTCAACTATTCTATGCGCAAGTAGAAAGTAGCCTAATCTTTAAAATGGCTTTCCTGAACAGAACTGGTTTTCAACCTTAAGTCCCTTCCTATTTTGCGCGTCACATATAGTGATGTTATTGTGGTCAATAAGGTCCCAATGACCATAGTAGGATGATTGTTGTTGATGTTGTAGCGGCAGCCCTTGGCCGAAGAATTGTACTTCGGGTGAATACGGTTCATGGAAACGGCTCTCTTTGGATTAGGCTGGTTAATCAGTAGGTGAACTATGGTTGCCATAATTCGATTATGTGGGACCAGAGCATAGTAGAGTGGGAATTAGATGTCGTTGTAAAAGCAAGGGCTCAAATGGTGATGATTAATTTCAATAAAATCATTTAAGGCCAATGTTGACATTTCGGTGGTCAATGCTCTGTTATCGGTGCTCTTCTTAGGGATAGTATAGGTTTGGTTTTTGGTTTAGGATAGTTTTGATTAAGAGAAAGAGGTAGCTTCAAATCGACCGTTGTCCAAGGTTTTGAGCACACACTAAACCAGAAGTTAGATAGGTAACTCCTTGTTCACCCCGAACCTCTTAATGATTCTGAAAACTATTGATCTCTGGCTTTTTAATTCCGAAATATTTTTTTTAGAAATGTGTTGCAGTCTCATTGTTGAGAAAACTTGAAATAGGCAAAGAAAGTGTTCCATCTTTTCAATGTCCTCATCACAGGTCTCATACCTGCGATGAGACCAGATAGAACTGATAGTTTTTACAATTGATATATTTTTATTGCAGTAAAAGTAACTAATGTCATCATGAATTTTGTCGTGAGGGTATGGCTTTTGAGCAATATTTGATGGACTATGGGAAAGTTTTGCAGTAAGTATACTCTTATTGACCACCAACCAGACATACTTATGCTGTAAAATAAAAAGTACTGCATGTTTTTGGACCAAATATTTTTGAATATATTTATTGATGTATATTGTATCCAAAAAGAATCTACTTATTCGAAATATCCACCTTTTGTCTTTACACAACCCTTAAGCCGCACTGGCCATTCGTCAATAGCTACACGAACCTTGTCCATTGGAAAATTGGCCACAGCTCGAACCAAAGCAGTCTTAAGAGATCCAATGTTGGGGTACCTTTTGTGACAAACCTTGTCCTCTAAAACCGTCCACAATTTGTAATCTAATCGGTTCAAATCTGGACTGCCTGGGGGCCATTCTTCAGAGGAAATGAACGCTGGCAAATTGTTTCAAAGCCAGGCCTGGGACGTTTTAATCTTATGGGCTGGCGCAGAATCCTGCTGGAAAGTCCATGGCTGGCTTTGGAACAGGGAATTGTTAAGAGGCTTCACAACAGTTCCAAAAAAGGTTTCTTGGTAAACTTTGGCCGATGTTTTGACTCCTTGTTCGCAGAAATGCCGGTCAGTGACCCCATCGTGAGAGACACCCCACCAAACCATGACTGAAGCTGGGCGAAGACTCTTTTCCACCCTTGGAATCAGTTTATATGCTTCCTTAGATGACCGCGCATACACAGTACCAGTTTGCTTGTTAAATATTTCCTGAACGGTAAAAATTTTTTCATCGGTGAATAAAATTATTCTGTGCAACTTATCAGCGTGCTTCGCCAAAAGACGTTTGCATTTTTCAATCCTAATTTTTTTTAAAGCTGCAGCCAATAAATGTCCGGTACGTCGTTTGAAAGCCTCAAGTCCTAAGTCTTTTTTAATGATTCGACTCGTGCACTTTTGAGTGATATTCATCTCATGGGCCATGATTTTCTATTTTCGCAGTGGATTTCTGTGAATTCTTGATTTAACGGCTTTGGTGACATGCGGTGTTCGAACAGAGCGTGGGCGGCCCGACCGGTGGCGGTCTTTTACATGACCAGTCTCCTCAAACAGTTTTATGCATCCGTAGACGAACATGCGGCTAATCCCTAGTGACCGGAGCGTTTTGAAAATATCGTTTTTTTTTCATTTCACACTTGAAAAGCGCTATTACAGCGATACGGTTCTCATTATCTGGCCACTCCATGATGAAAGTTGAAACAATTTTAAAATCCCTTTACGGACTAACGCTATTGAGGTCAGCTTTCAAAAACCCATATGACATTAACGGGGTATGTTCAGTTCTACTATTGAAATGGGTGTGTTCAATGTTGTAACAGCATTTATGTCCGTACTAAGTATATTAGTGCGGAGTGAAGAAAACATAGCCGCCGTAGGTCACGCGACTTTGAGGTCACAATATGTAGGCCTCGTCGGACTTTGTTTTTTCCACATAACCATGGTGATACAGTAACCGTTAACAGTTCTCTATATGTAACAGCGCATAGAGAAAAGGACCTAAGGGTAAAACAAAATCATTTTTTTTTCTCTTTTTTTGATGTGGGCAACATCTGAGCATCGAATGAGACCCCGAAAGTGTTCCCTCCCAGAGATATGCACGTTTTATGAAAGTGAACTCGACGACTCTAAGCGCAAATAGAAAGGGACCTAATCTTTAAAATGGCTCTCTTGAACAAAACTTTTCACTTTTTTTTTGATGTGGACAACATCTGAGCATCGAATGAGACCGATCCCATGCCCCAAACGTGTTCCCTCCCAGAGATATGTGCGTTTTATGAAAGTGAAGTCGACGATTCTAAGCGCAAATAGAAAGGGACCTAATCTTTGAAATGGCTCTCCTGAACAAAACTGGTTTTTAACCTTAGGCCCCTTTCTATTTGCGCGTCACATTTAGAGTGGAGTAAACCGATGTATGTAGGCTGTGGTTCCGGCAAGTTGACGCTAAATGCTATACACAAAAAGTATCGGTTGAAGTTGTGAAGAAAAATATTTGGCAGCTGGGTTATCTTACAAAAAAAATTTATCAAATGACCTTGACAAACTTACAACTTAATACCCCTCGTCAAGCCTTTAGTCTACGCTAACAAGACAACCACTTTAAGTGAACTCAAAGGCAACGTTCCAGATACTACACTGAGAAAACGGCCTCTTTTACTTGTTCTAATGGAAACAAACGTAAATCATAATGTTGCTGGATAATTTCAATATTTTTTGATATAGTTCACTTCTAGCCACCCTCTTAGTAATTCAAAAATTCGAATGGCTTACATATGATGAATACCTCGTGATCCAAATCATGTCAGTTCAAATCAATGGTTGCTTATCTAAAACGCACGATGCTAGTTGTAAATAAATCAAAAGGTTTTTGGAGAATTATCTCAATATTTCACTAAGATAGAAAGATCTATGACAATTGTGTGTAAACCAAAATATCGGCCCCGGTGACGTGGCATTCCTCTTTCCAATGGTCCATATTTTCAATGACTCTGTGCCATTATGTGACACAATATCGTTAATGTGCGAAATAATCTCCTTCCATCAGCTCTTGAATTGTTGTTGGCTTATTAATGTCCTTTTTTTCTTTTAAATATTTCTAATGAAGGAATTCCAACAGAATCAAATTACATGATCGTGGCGGACAAATAACATCGCCACGATGTAAGATTTTGAGGCATTGAATTTTTTCGCGCAAAAGAGGCATTGTTTCGTTGGCTGTGTGGCACGTGGCACCATACTGTTGAAACCTCATATCGTTTAGGTCTATATCTTGAAGTTCTGGCCACAAGAAATTCGTAATGAGCTAGCGATAGCGAAAACAATTTACGGTAACTCCTTGGCCAAACTCATTTTCGAAAAAGTTAGGACCGATAACGCCGCCTGCCCATAAATCGCTGTGGATGCCTCGGCTTTTCAATAAACTCTCGTGGATAAAACGAATACACTGGGGTGAAAGTGCGCCTCGTCGCTGAAGATTATATAAGTTGTAAAGTCCCTATTCTTTTCTGTGTGTTCAACCAATCACTCGGCTGTTCCAATCGTTCATTCAGTTTACGGTTTAGTAGATTAAGATCTATAGATATACTGACAAACGGAACTTGTCGGAGCTGACCGATAAAATGCTCCAATGTTGTGTCAATACAAATGGTAAACTAAACTTGCACTAAATCCCAAAAACGTAGGATTTCCACAACTTTTTATACATTATAATGAGTTTTTTATCCCCACATATCTCTACTATTTCCCTTTATTACCCTCATTTTAACTCACACACGTATTAGTTTTACTAATTGCTCACCTTTTTATATCTTCTACCAATAAACTTACCGAAGGTCCTTTTTCCTCTGTCCTATACGTAAATCTCTCCTCCTGCGATCGTTCATTTAATTTCGTTGTCTCATATGAGAGTGAGTGTTTGTTTATGATTTATTAAAATTTTCATACATTCTTAATTAGCCAACAACAGCACCAAGCACTATAAAAACAAACAGTAACCATAAACATTTATTTGTTTGTTCCACACTGGGGAAAACAAACACAAAGGGCAACCCCTTATATTCCTTTCTGAGAATGCCGACCCGGTATTTTGTTGTTGTTCATAAATTTGTTGGTATTACAAAGTTTCATGTTGACATTCACACTCACACCTATAAAATAAAAAGTGTCCCGATGATTTGAGTGCGGTGGTGTCCTTTTTATATTTTTTTCATAACAAAACAAGTACTGCTTAATGAAGCAGCAAATATATGGGAGCAAAATCAAATGTTTCATTATGAAAATATGCTGAATTATAGAGACATTGGTTTAATAATTAAATCCATTTATTGGACTTTTGAATTATTTTATCAATGACTAGTACTTGATTTGCACTTAAAAAAATCAAAATAGTTGAAAATCAAAATATTTTGAGCCAGTTTAATAAAATGCATCATAGTTACACTCAAAAGGATGAATAGGATAAATTAGTATTTTTGTTCATTGTCAAATTTTAAGACAATCCAGCCGTGTCAGATAGTTTTCCCGAAAAAATTCCGTCCGAAAAAAAATTTTTTTCCGAAAGAAGTATTTATGTGACGCACAAAATAGAAAGGGACCTAAGGTTAAAAACCAATTTTGTTCAGGAAACCAATTTTGTCGACTTCACTTTCATAAAACGCGCATATCTCTGGGAGGAAAGACTTTTGGAGCATGGGATCGGTCTCATTCGATGCTCAGATGTTGTCGACATTAAAAAAAGAAAAAAATTAAAATTGATTTTTTACCCTTAGTTCCCTTTCTCTATGCGCTGTCACATATTTTGTTATATATTCTGCATTTACAGTCGAATCATTAAATCTAATACATCGATGTTTTTGTCTTGAGTTGATCACTTTTTCTGCTTCAGTTATTGACCTGAAGTATCCTCTTCTAGTATTGAGCCATCTTGCCTTAGTTTACACTCAACCATACTACAGGGTGGGCCAAAAGGGGGGGGTTTAAAAAATAAATAACACTTGGAGAATAAATAATGAAGAGATTCACAACTGAACAGAGAACCAGAATAATAGAATTTTGTTATATAAATCAGCGACCAATTATTTTAACGCAAACGCACGAGCAATGACGAACATTTTCATTTGAATGACTTTGTTAGTAAGTAGAACTGTAAGTTCTGGGGCTCTGAAAATCCCAGAGCCATTCATCAACGCCAATTGCACCCCATTAGGTGTACATAATGGTGTGGGATCACATCTGCAAATTTCATTGGGCCTTACTTCTTCGGGAATGAAGATGGATGTACTGTAATTGGAGAGCGGTATCCATTTATGATTTTTTTACGTCCTGCTCTTAAAAACAGGCCTGAGATATGGTTGCCGCAGGACGGAGCCACTGCCCGAGACACAATGACACTTTAAAGTTAAATTTTTGGAGAGCGAATAATTTCCAGAAATTTGGAAATTATTTGGCCAGCGCGATCGCCAGATTTGTCACTACCCGACTATTTTCTTTCGGGTTATTTGAAGGAGCGAGTATATGTACTTAGTAGGGACATAAATACTGTTCCAACATTGAACACACTTATTTCAATAGTAGAACTGAACATACCCCGTTAATGTCATATGGGTTTTGAAAGCTAATCTCAATAGCGTTAGTCTGTAAAGGGATTTTAAAATCGTTGCAACTTTCATCATGGAGTGGTCAGATAATGAGAACCGTATCGCTGTAATAGCGCTTTTCAAGTGTGAAATGAAAAAAAGCGATATTTTTAAAACGCTCCGGCCACTAGAGATTAGCAGCATGTTCGTCTACCGATGCATAAAACTTTTTTGCGGAGACTAAGGGGGTTTAAAAAACCGCCACCGGTCGGGCCGCCCACGCTCTGTTCGAACACCGCTTGTCATCAAAGCCGTTAAATCAAGAATTCACAGAAATCAGCTCCGAAAACAGAAAATTATGACCCGTGAGATGAATATCACACAAAAGTCCATGAGTCGAATCATTAAGAAAGACTTCGGACTTTGGGCTTTCAAACGACGTAACGAACATTTATTGACTGCTGCTTTAAAAAAAAAGGATTGAAAAATGCAAACGTCTTTTGGTGAAGCAGGCTGATAACTTGCAAAGAAAAACTTTGTGCACCGATGAAAAAATGTTTACCGTTCAGGAAAAATTTAACAAGCAAAATGGTAGAGTATTTGCGCGGCCATCTAAGAAAGCATCTGAACTAATCCCAAGGGTGGAAAAGGGTCATCACCCACTTTCAGTCATGGTTTGGTGGGGTGTCTCTTATGATGGGCTCACTGACCTGCATTTCTACGAACAAGGAGTCAAAACATCGGACAAAGTTTACCAAGAAACCGTTTTGCGCCGGTCCATAAGGCCAAACGTCCCAGGCCTGGCTTCGAAACAATTTGCCAGCGTTCAGTTCCTCTGAAGAATGGCCCTCAGGCAGTCCTGATTTGAACCCATTGGATTACAAATTGTGGACGGTTTTAGAGGACAAGGTTTGTCACAAAAGATACCCCAACATTGGATCTCTTAAGGCTGCTTTGGTTCGAGCTGTGGTCGATTTTCCAATGGACGAGGTTCGTGCAGCTATTGACGATTGGCCAGTGCGACTTAAGGCGTGTGTAAAGGCAAAAGGCGGACATTTCGAATAAGTAGATTCTTTTTGCATACAACATACATTAATAAATATATTAAAAAATATTTGGTCCAAAAACATTCAGTACTTTTTATTTTACAGCATAAAACGTGTGTATCAGTATTTATGTACCTACTAAGTAAACAAGCCCGAGACAATCCTTCAAGTCAAGGCCAACATTGTTGCAAAAATTCGAACGCTACAGCCAAAAATTTTGATAGATGTTATGCTCTAAAACAAGCCCATCATTGCGAAGCTGAAAACGGGGGTCATTTAAGTGACATTATTTTTCATACTGAGTGTAAAAATATTTCCATTTTTTATATTTTATAATCTGAGAAAAAAATTAATAAATGAAAAAGTTAATATAGTTCTTAACCCAATGGTTACGTTTGGCCCACCCTGTTTTATCCCAAGAATGATCCTCACAACCTGGTTCATTTCACATACAACCATATTGCGATTCCTACAGCCATAGCATTTTCACATATAACCATAGTATGATTCTCACAACCATAGTATGATTCACAAACAACCATGTTATTATCCCATTTATCCATACTATGATTCCCAAAATTATTGATAACGATTGGGTTATGTTATTTTTCAACAATATAGATTTTTTTTAATAAATTATTTAAATATACTTTAAATTCAAAATAATAGGAATGATTTATTTAACAGAAGAAAAATCCGTTTAAAAATCGGACGTGTTTTATTTATTAAAAATATATCAGTTAAAAAATCTAAAAAAAATTGTATTACCAAATTTTAGTTTACAGATAAAAAGTTTATTTGTTGCGTAAGATTCGTGACAGTAACATCGTCTTAACATCAATATTCAACTGTAAAGTATACAAATTATAATCATAAGGTATGATTGCTGTAATCACACTATTGCAAATATAAAACTACAAAAACAAAACTTTTGTAGCACCAACCATATTTTCTTTTTTTTTGTTATTTTTATTATTAAAATTGCCGCAATCATACTATTATAAAAATGAAATTCAAAAAACAATACTATGTTTGCGACGAACATGCTTTTTTTTTGCAGAGAACATATTATGAGTATTGTTGCCATGACCATATACGAGGGCTGCTATATATATTTCTGGCCTAATAATGTAAATGCGAATATTTATCATCAAAACTGGTTTTATAGTATTGCCAAAAGAAAATTGATTGAGATGAGTTTTTACAGTGTTTCGGAATGGCCACAATGCATCATTTACTTACAAAAAACGCAAAGGAGAAAATGTTGAGTTAATACATTTTCCTGAACAAATGCTACACTACACTTTAAACCACTGTTAAATAAATTTAACCACCGACAACTGTTTTTATGCCGTCTGCCAGTATAATTTCGTTAACAAATTCACTTTAACGAAAACCACGGTTTATTGTTAACCGGTTAATTACGATGTCATTGAATGTACTCCATCCATCCATCATGGCAGAAAAAAAAACCGATAACAGAAGAGGAAAATTTAAAACCATTTGTGAGAATTAAATTAGCCGTAAAGATATTTAATTTGATGGAAGGATAATTTAAAACATTTTAAACGCACGTTAAACTTATGTGCGTGCAATCAACTTTTTGCATGTGACATTCGGCAATCAGTCATCGCTCCACTCCTCCACAACGAAACGCTTACACCCGGTAAATAATGATGCCGTATTCTCGAAGTATGAAGAAATTTATTAAATATTTTTTGTTAAAGACGCGTTATGCAGGGTGCAGATACCTATTAGATCATGAATAAAAATAAGTAGGATTTTAAATAAATGTATGCAGGTAATTAAATTATTAACAGACCTTCCGAAGCAAATGTGGCCGACCGTAATTTGATGGGTCCAGCGGTGGTTTTACCTCTTCAATGCTATCGGTCATTAACTCTCTGCGTAAGAGGTGGTCAAATTTTGACATGTTGGGCTAACAGGTGTTTTTTTGGCAGTCAAACGCCGATTTTTACCTATTTTCCTAGCAAAATTGGTACAGAGTGTTTTAGATGGGTCCAATGTTTCAGTGAAGATTTGAAAAAAAACACTCAACTGTTTTTGTTTTGTTTTTTTTTTTTGCTGAAAATTTAACCCTCCGTCATACACATGATTCAGACCACATGTGTTGTGAATATGATGTGTACACCAAGTTATCATTATGACTGTCATTGAGTTGGTTTTTTCATCCTGATTTTTTTTATATATCGACAGGCATTTTAAGGAAGGCTCCTAATGTTTTAAGTCTCTACAGAATTTTATAAATGTACTAGCTGAACCTGGCCCGCTTTACAGCTCCCAAGTACTAAATTGTTGTTGTATCACCTCATGATTTAAATAAAATGCTTAAATCAGCATTGTCAATGCATTTTGAACCTAAGACTGGTCTTGTTTAAATTAAACGGCAAGTTCATTTAAAGCTGAACCTTCTCGCCTTTAAACATTATTGTTGGTGTCTTGATTACACAGTGAGACAAATGATGACTTTTTGAAAAATGCAAGTAAAGGTTTGATTCTACTACCAAGGGGTACTATTTTCCTATACTTGGTTTGGCTAGATTGGTGACCAATTTTTTTTTACGGGCCTCAAAAGTTTTGAAAATCAGTGGGCCCCTCGAAAAAAGGTGTCATTAGTTTTTGCCCAATAGCTAACACATACTTCGTGATAGCGCTAAACTATGTTGGGCAATAATGTAGCTGGAAGCTCTGTGCACAAATGTTGTAAACACTGTATGCCAAAAAAGTAATTTATTCCTGACCTTTTTAAAAAAAAATATTTTTTTTTTCACTTTTTTCAGTATAACTTTAAAAGTGCCCGAACATTTTACTAACAATGTTCCACAAAATTGTAGCCAAGGTAAAGCTAAACAACGAGCGAACATCTTAAAACAATCTGAACGTGTCTAGGCACCCTAAATAGCTCATAAATACCAGTATGGCACATACAAAGTTGGTACTCATTCGCAAACGGTACACTATTTCCACTTAATGGTTTATGTTTTTTTTTGTTGTTTTGTCTACTTTTAGCTATTGCTGTGTATTGAGTATCTTTTCAGTGACTGTTGGAGATGTATCTGATTTTATTTCTATATAATTTCTATAACTTACTTAATTGTGTACATTTATTTTATTTATTAAATCTATTATGAAATCATGACGCTTTTTTGTGATTAAGTTTGGGCTGCATGATTGTCCCGGATCATAGCAGAACTATTTTTCGATTCTTTCCTGTCGCAACTGAAATCCGGCGTTGATTCATGACTTATCTCAAGGGGTCTTTTTCCATAGGTTGTTGTGGTACTGGAACGTCAGTTGAACGAATTTTTGGTATTTGGGCACTAGAAACGGACTGGTATTTAAAAGTTTTTATTTTTTTCCAATTCATCCCTTAAACTGTATTTTTTAATGCGTAACAATTCTCAGAAGTATGTTTTCTACCCGGATTTGTCCAAATTATAGGAGCGTCCAAACGGAGAAATGATCGATTTCTATTTTGCCAGTCGAGAAGGTCATTGTGGCATGTTATGCATACTGAATTAGGTGCAAATTTTGTACGTCCCATTAAATTGATTTTGTAACATTTGATGTAAATATTCTTAAATTCTTTATTAAAACTACGTCGTTTTCTCTTTGGCGTGAAAGTACCACAAACATAACACAAATTATTGCCTTTGCACTTATCCATGTTTGCTGTTTAAAACCCACTTTACAATGTTTATCGCTTTAGTGGATGGACGTTTCAAAAAAAAATTAAAACACTAAAACAAATTATTTTTTTTGTTGCATTTATTTGTATGCATTTAATTGATATGATATTCACAGCCGATGTGGAATGTTAACGCTCCCATGTCTATGCGTCGAAAATTAGCTGATTTTGCACGCGCAGTTTTTCGTCGCATAGACATGCGAACGTTGACATTCGAAATCGTGGCGCAGGCTGTAAGATTTGATATAAGAAGTTTCATAATAGAATTAATAAATAAAACAAATGTACAAAATTAAGTAAGTTATAGGAATTATATAGAAATAAAATAAAACCAGATACATCTCCAACCGGCATTGAAAAGATACTCAATACACAGCAATAGCTAAAAGTAGACAAAACAAAAAAAAATAACCAATGAGTGGAAATAATGTACAGTTTGCAAATGAGTACCAAATTTTTATGTACCACACTGGTATTTATGAGCTATTTAGGGTTCCTAGACACGTTCAGATTATTTTGAGATGTTCGCAAAAGTTGTTTAGCTTCACCTTGGCTACAATTTTGTGGAACATTGTTAGTAAAACGTTCGGGCACTTTCAAAGTTATACTGAAAAAAGTGAAAAAAAAAATTATTTTTTTTTAAAAAGGTCAGGAACGAATTACTTTTATGCCATAAAGTGTTTACAACAGTTGTGCACAGAGCTTCCAGCTACACTTTTGCCGAACATAGTTTAGCGCTAGCACGAAGTATGTGTTAGCTATTAGGCAAAAACTGATGACACCTTTTTCAAAGGGCCCACTGATTTTCAAAACTTTTGAGACCCATAAAAAATTGGTCGCCAATCTAGCCAAACCAAGTATAGGGAAATAGTGCCCTTTGGTAGTAGAATCGAACCTATACTGTGGCGTTCTTGATTTTTTTTTCGCTGTTGCACTGTGTTATGGGCAAATTTGTCTGAAATTCGACATCTCGTATAAAAACTTAATCTAGATTTCCAAAAACTACCGATTTTTTTTTTGGACTTCTTAAAATTTTCTTTTTACACAAACCTCCTGAAAATTGTGAACGCAGCAAATTTTTTAAAAGTGTATCGAAGTCTTGACATGCGTACACCGGCTCTGAAGCTCATTTTTCATAATTGTCTGAGTTAAGGCGCTCGCACGTCGAACATAACATTGTAATATACGCTCACACCTTTATACGGCCTCTCTATGTACGGATTTTCGGCTCACATTCGCGTTTTTTTTTAAATAAATAAAAAAATATTTTAAATTTTAAGGGCCGATGTTGAATGTGAACCACACCTTAAAGTCAAGTTTTTTTCTGCATTTCATTTGATATTTCTCAATTTCAGACTAACTCAATTTGAAGCATGGAAAGATACACAAGCAAGCAACGCGTTAAAGTTATGCAACAGTGGATCATCAATTTTCGAAGAAAATCATTTTCAGTGATGAGGTACATTTTCACCTCAGTGGATTCGTCACTAAGCAGAATTGCCGCAGTTGGGCGAATGATAATCCAAGAGTGATTGTCGAAAAAACAATGCACCCACAAAGAGTGAATGGTGCGGATTATGGGCTGGCTGCATCGGGCCGTATTTTTTCCAAAATGAGGCCGGTCAGGCAGTTACTGTAAATGGTGTTCGCTATCGTGAGATGTAAACGAACTTTTTATGGCCCGAATTGGAAGATATGGATGTGGACGATATGTGGTTTCAACAGGACGGTGCCACTTGCCACACAGCTAAGGAAACAGTGGCTCTTTTGCGCGACACATTCAATGGCCGTGTTATCTCACGTCGTAGCGATGTTAATTGGACTTCTTTCTTTGGGGTTATTTGAAAGAAAAGGTGTAAGTCGATAAGCCAGCAACAATACAAGAGCTAAAGGATGAGATAATTCGGCACATTAACGGCATAGAATCTCAATTATGCCTCAGCGTCATCGAAAATTTGGACCATCGGATGGAGGTGTGCCGCCGAGGTCACGGCGTCCATTTGGCCGATTTTTTGATCTATACATAATTGAACCATACTAATATTATCATATTCAAAAGAAATGACAATAATTTCCTAAATAATTTGTGTTTTATTCAAAATCAACATCGGCCCTTTACGAGGGCGACCGCAAAAGTAACTGGCTTAACATAAAAAGAACCGTTTTTTTTGGAATTATTATCATTTATTTTTCAACATAACCTCCTTCCAACTCAATACAATTCATCAAACGTTTTTCAAGTTTTTTAATTCCTTCCGAAAAATAAGATGTTTCAAGACCTTCAAAATATGCCTCAGTTTCAGCAATAACCTCGCTATTGGACGAACATTTTTTGCCACCGAGAATTTTTTTTTTAAATTTGGAAACAAGAAATAATCAGAAGGAGCTAAATCTGGACTATATGGTGGATTTCAAATCGTAATTCGGCCAGTTTTTGTTGAGTTAAAAATGCAGTGTGTGAAGGAGCATTATCTTGATGAAAAATAACTTTTTTTCTAAATGCGGTCGTTTTATCTTGATTTTTTCACTCAACCGATCCAATAATGCACAATAATATTCACTATTTATAGTTTTTCCTTTCTCAAGATAATCAATAAATATTATACCCCTTGCATCCCAAAATACTGTGGCCATTACTTTTCCTGCTGACTTAACAGTTTTCGCCTTCTTGGGACCACTTTTACCAGCTTCTATCCATTGTTTTGACTGTTCTTTGCATTCTGGGATGTAGTGATGGATCCATGTTTCATCAACAGTTATGAATCGGCGCAAGAGCTCTATTGGATTACGCTGATAAATCGCTAAAAGCTCCTCGAAATTGGTCGATTTTTTGGGGCAAAGTCAACAAACGCGGCACCCTAATTGCGGATAGCTTTTTCATGTGGAGTTCATCATGTAAAATACTCGAAACTTGTTTTTCGTGTATTTTAACAATATCAGAAAGTTCTCTGAGCTTTATTCGTCTATCTTTAGTCACTTAATTAAATATGTTTCTAATGTTTTCAATAGTAGTAGCAGTTTTCGGTCTTCCAGAGCGTTGTTCATCTTCCGTACTTGAACAAACCATTTTAAATTGTTGAACCCAGGACTTCACGGTGGAGTATGATGGTGCATTATCACCATGAACAGAATCCAATTCATCTTTGATTAATTGTGGCGTATAACCTTTCATATAAAAGTGTTTAATTACCGCACGAAACTCTTTATTTTCCATTTTTCAAAAATTATAAAACTTGTTTACTTCAATCACCTGTAACAAAGAAAATGATCATTAAATATTTCGAAAATTTTGACAGATGGCTTATAAAAGATTGCTTTTAAAAAACAAAAACAAAGTTGCTAGTAAAACAGAAAATGTGCCAGGCCAGTTAGTTTTGCGGTCGCCTTTGTAAAATTTAACCACGCTTTATTTAAAACGAAAAGTAGACAATTCAACACAAAGCTCAATATTTTGCGTTGATTCGAAAATGGCAAACATTTTCTATGACTTTCTGTCACTCACTTTCAGTCTTTCACTATTATTTTATGGTATTAATAGTTACTTGGTTCTATGTATCATAAGATGGTATCGACAATAATATTAAGGTACTTACAACTTAGAATCAGTTATGCCAACCGAATTCAGTAAAACTTTTAGTCACCACAACTTAAGGATATGACAACAAACCAGTTACGAAGTACAGGATACTTTGGTACCAATAATTGGTGGTAACAACTGAAAACGTATTTGTAATATACAATATTTTGCGTTGATTCGAAAATGGCAAACATTTTCTATGACTCCGTCTTCCACCAATATTCTATGGTGTTGATAGTAACATGGTTCTACGTATCAGAAGATGGTAGCGACAGTAATATAACGGCAATTAAACCCAATAATCAGTTATGCCAATTGAATAAACTGATTATGGTATTAAATTTAAAGTAATAAAGTAATACATTTTGGTTATAAATAAAAATGTTAAAAACGTTTTTTTTTTTATTTCAATCAGATGAACCGAACATAAAAAATGTAACCATCAGTTGGTCCATTTGACTAAGTAAAAAAGTAATCATAGCCAACAATCTACAACAGCCAATCAATGTACAAATTCAGTTACATTAATTATCATAATGAGTTACTGGTGTTGATATTTGGCCTCCTCCACCGATAGTGTCACTTCCCTCTTTTGTAAATTGCAGTGTACCCAATCTCCAGTCCGTTGGAACAATGGAATACATGGTAAAAAATTCGGTTATGTCAACAAATCTGATCTTTCTGTGTGGCAATTCTAGTGAAGATTTCATACAAAAACCTTTGTTAGTTAACCCTTAAATGCAAAATGTTGCTATTTGGCCACATAAAATTGAAACCAAGCAAACATTATGTGTCTATAAAAATTAAATGGTAAAAATCGAAGTGAACATGCATTTAAGGGTTAATGTATCTGAAACCATCAGGAATATTAAGGAATT
>CAUPSE010000043.1:0-65978 GCA_963513945.1 Hydrotaea diabolus
TAACACTAACAGGGTAAAGTTTGAAGAGCCTTGCTGCGAATCAATCTCTTCCCTTCCTTCCCTTGTCTATACATAAGTCTAATCCCGCTACTTATTGGCATGTTTAATTCCACCGATCATGCCCTACATTTAGAGCAATAAAGATTTTGCGTAATATTTTCTTTTCTCTCTGGTTCCATTTCTGAGTGTATGCCTATGGATCACGTTTTGAGTGAACACTGCGCATAAGCATAAATCCCATGTTCTTTCAGATGTTTATAATTCTATTTCAGAACCAAAAGACTTTAAAGCAATTTGAGTCGTTTCATCGTTTGGTTATGATTAATTGATTAATGATCATTTCACATGCATGTTGTAGCATTTTTCCCTTTCAATATTTCATTTAACCTTTTTGTATAAAAATTTCGATGATTCGAAATTGTGTTTTCGCGAAAATAAAATCTAATGTTTTCAATTCGTTTTTGTATGTCTCGTCAGAAAATTAGTATTAGCGTTAATTTAGTTAAAATCTGAAATTCCCATTACTGTTAAGAACAATGAATTTGTATTGCGATTGTTCCCTGAATAAAAGTTACATTATGTACTAGATTCAATCTATAGGTCGGATTTCTTAAGGGCGGTCGGAGGTTTAATTAGGGGATCCTATCAGTGGGTCTACCAACCAAATTGATTTTGGATGTTAGGTAGACAGGTTGGGCGGGCTTAATGCATTTACATATCTACACTTTTCTTGTTTGGATAATGGCTTTCTCTTTTCTTTTTATTGTAGTTTATTTCTTTTTCTTATACCCGAAGCACGTATATATAAATTTTTAAAGTAGCAACTCTAAGTTGAAAGTCAGCAAGAACCTACCCCACCGACGAGCAATAAGGCCGGTTAAACTTCGTGCTTCCGCTGTTATTTTCAACCAAAAACAACAAATTCATCTTCCTGAATTAGATTTCGAATTTATTGCAAATTCTTAAGTTGCATGCTACAGAGCTCAATAATGAAATCGTTACCCCAGCGGTTCCAAAAACGCTGTTTCACAGCACTTATGTGGGCCCAGTGATCGAGTGATCGAGTTCTAAAGTTAGGTCTACACTTGATGGATTCAGACGATCTGCTGGTAGTTTTGGACGATCGAATACATTGTGGGCACGAATTTACAATCTTTCGGCGTAGACTTCGTAGATTGATTACCAAAAATTGCAATATAAGTAAAGACATCGACACTTTTCAGTCAACATGATAATTAGAGATTTGAAGATGACGAACATAACATTGGACAAAATTGTGCTTTTTTGGCATTATAATCGGATGTTTTTGCCCCTCAGATATTTCAGCTAATTCTAGACATACACTGACCTTTTGAACTTCGAAGCCTTTCGATAAATGGGTTGAAACATATTAATTATAATTTTTAGTTGATCTGAATCAACTCGCAGATGTGTGGTTTTTATTTTTACATATTATCATCATCTTGATATAATTAATATCACACTTCTTCTTTTGCCAGTGTGTATCATCAAGGACAAGGTCAACTACATACGCTGGAAAGTTTTTTTTGAGAGACCCTAATGCCCACAAATACTGACAAAGTCGACGAATGTTGCTTAAGCCAATGGAGAAGTAACTGAGAATCAGTCCAAAAAAATATATCCTAAGTGGGTATTCCCAGTAAATCCTTTATTCTCGAATACAATCTGGCAAGCAGTTAAGCCCCACATAACTGCAGTTTTGGTAAAGATTTTCGTTTAGTAGGTGCTACTCTTAATTTTGTTGTATATAATTGGGAACAGATTTTACCCAATCTATTACTTATTCGAAGGTAGAGACAACATTCACGAATTTATAAATCACAGCAATCATGCAACTGAATAAATACAGCGTGAGGGACAAGACAAAAACGAAAAATACTCAATGAAAACATCGATATCGTAAACTACTCTGTGCTTTGTGGATATACTACTTGGTTTAAATACACAATGGTGAGAAATATAATATTGAGGCTCATTGCCAACAGTCTCTTTTACCAACCGGATATGTTCCACTTCAGATCCACGTCACGAGCTAGTCGTTGTTCTTGTTTAGAGAAACGGTGACTTCACGGCGATCCTACCTGAAGATTTTATTAACCATATTTTTGAAGAAACCTTCGAAATCGTGCTGTTGTTGAGTCGTCAGCGCTGGGGCGACATCAATTTTCAACTTCGAATTTTGCAAAGTCAATAAAAAGACTTCTAGGAACTGGCCTGCCAAATTTCAGAAAATCAAAATATGTAATAATTTTTAAAGAATTTTTAACAAAAATTTCAAAACGCTAAAAACATAAAACATATATATATATATATATATATATATATATATATATATATATATATATATATATATATATATATATATATATATATATATATATATATATATATATATATATATATATATATATATATATATATATCGGACGATATTATTTGTATGTTTTTAGCGAGCAAAAAACACAATTTTATTGTATCTGTGGATATAAAGCTGGTAAGCATAAGCAATGAGGGTTTCTCTTATAATAATGACATCCACTAACGGTACCCATTTTGCTATCAGGTTTTTACTCAAGCTCTGCTACTCTCACAGAAAAACTGGCTTTGTCCACACACTCGACTGGGCAGAGGGCATTATCAAAGACGAAAAAAAAACTCGGGGAATTAGTTTGCTTCTTATACCCGCTGTGTCACCAGTCAACCACCTTGCAACGCCGGTTTAAAGTGAAAAATTAGTGAAATCCAGTTTTGGTCCGGTTACAAAAGGGCATCAAACAGTTTAAAAAAATACAAAAAAAAGAATTTCTAAAATTTTATTGTCTAAAAGAAAGGAAAAAATAGAATTAAGAATAAGATTAAGTTTATTTTTTAAAGAAAATTCTAATTATCGCGAGACTTGGGAAAAAAATTTAAAATACTTAAAGAAAGGAAAAATACTGAAAAAAATAAGAAAGTGGAAAGTGCTAAAAAAAATCATTATCAATTAAATTAATTAACCACAGCAAAGCCAGTTAAACGGAATCAAACGAAAAAAAAAGAAAGAAAAAAATTGTATTAAATTCGGTGAATTCATTTGTTCAAATACACGCAACAGACACACATTTCTTCCCCCCAAATAGCATTTCTTCCAGTACCAGCAGGAAAGGCCTTTCGTCGTTGGATCCTCGAAGAAACATTTAAGTTTTGCTTTAAGTATTAATTAATTTTCATTTGGATTTAAAAAAATTACTAAGTTATTCTGCTTTGAGAATTGATGGTTCAGAGTGGAATGAAGTAGTTGGAATTTGTGCTTACGTCATTCCTCTCTGGATCCACAGTCTCAATCGCAGAGTGGATGAACTAAATTTCTAAAGTTTTTTTCTTGCATTTCTATGCCAGAATAGTTAATTTTTTTCTATATATATTAATATTGCAAATTTTGAATAATTTTTTTTGATTTTGTTGCTGGAATTCTAAGTTGGTGTTAAACATGCAATAAGTTATTAACATAACACTAACAGGGTAAAGTTTGAAGAGCCTTGCTGCGAATCAATCTCTTCCCTTCCTTCCCTTGGAACATAAGAGCACACGTGGCATTTTTTCTGAAGCCGAATAAAAATGAACCAATTCGTCTGTGCTTGTGCGCCTTCATTTCAGCAGGAATATATGTCTTATTTTTGCGCAAAGTTCCAACGATTGTGAGGTTCCAGGAGAGAAAAAATTCTTCAAGCTGCAATGTCGTAAAAAAATGGTACTTTGTAATATTTCTTCCACTTTTTTGGTATCTGGAAGCCAAATCTTTTAAAACTCGTTTTCCTTGGTTCGTTTCCCGCCCGGACGCTGCTTGGACAATATAAATTTGACCTTGCAGTGGATATGCATTTTTGGCATCGCAAATCCACCAAACTTCCACGGAAAGAAAATAATTGTTTGTCAATGGTTTAGTTTTCACTGGGCTAGTAGTGTGCATGAAGAGTGACATCCATTATGAACCATAACTCAGTGCTTTATCAGTTTATGCGCGTGTAGCCCGAGTGTTTGCGTCGTCAAACCTTATTAAGCGCAATATTGAACAAAAACGGATGGCTCTCATCGTGGCGTGATATTGAGGATAGGTTTTGACATTCCACAGATTTCGAACGCTTTCTGAAATGCTATGGTTTGCGCGAGTCATAATAAGTATGCCAAAAAATGCATACAACTCTGCTACCGTCAGTGACTTCCATGACTTGGGAATTACATCAGGGTGCCTTATGTTGTGAGTATTATACGTTGCTCATAAAAACATTTCAATGTTTTCTCTATTGACAACATTTCGGTGCCTCTAGATTGTCCGCACCGTTCTCGTACAATACCATGGCGAAGAACTTGTCGATTGATGTTTGTTCCACTCAGTACCATCACGTGCAACAAATTGTTTACTGCATACAGAAACTCTCTCTTCTTCGTCCTCTTCATCATCAGAGTAGACATTGTCAGCTAAATCTGCTTCTTCACATTGCTGAATTTAAGGATATATTTCAACATCAAATTGTTGAACTTCATTCAACTGAATGTCTTCTTTATCTTTCGACTTAGATGCATAGGTAACATCATCATCACAGACTTCATCAAATAGAGAATGTACATATGACTCTTGCTGTTCATTAGTTAGTCTACAAAAGAAAATAATGTAGTATATGCTTAAATTTTTTGATTTTTTTATAACTTATACTTTATGTATTATGCTCTTAATAGATAACACTGTACAACACTAATTTTAACACATGAGCAAGACCTTATACACGTGAAACTAGAGGCTCCCTGGAGTAAAACTGCGTTTACAGTTTTTCATTCTCTGGTCATTTGTCCTTTTTAGAGGACTTTAAAGTTTTAAAGGACATTTAAATAGAAAAAAATATTTTATATATTTCTACTCATCCTACGATGCTGAGATAAAAAGCAAATGAAAGAGGAGACTCCCCACGATTTCGCAAAAATATTTGTGTTGTTATATCAGGACAAAAGGACCTTATTCAAGTCCTTTCAAAATTTTGTCCTTTAATATCCTTGAGAATTTCCAACCATTTCATCCAGAAAAAATATATGTTAAGGACATTAATATACGCTAACACGTTGCTGAATTTCATTGTACTCACTTTGTTAGTCTCCTTTTAAAAGCACTTTAAATTTTAAGGGACATACAATATTCAAAAACTTTTAATATACATACAATGTATATGGAGTCAAAGACAAGAATTTCAGATGCAGTTTTACGGCTGTAACATTTCTAATTATGTGTAAGACAACAATATTTATTTATTAATCCATTAATTTTTTTTCTTTTAATATTAAACATGTACAAAATTAAAATTTAACTTGACCAAATTCATGACTACATTGTCCTTTAATGTGATAGAAGTTTTTGTAACTACATAAGTATATAAGTATAAAAAACTATTTAAAAATTTCGATATTAGCGTCCTTCTCAGGTAAACCGTATACATTTCTGTTGGCGGTTATGAATAGTATTGGTATCGCGACAAAGTTTCCAACAATACTCTGCCAACATATGGCAAGTATTTTTTCCTTGGAAGCGATTTTCAATTGTGGTAAGATCTTGGTGAAATCGTTCACCATGCTCGTCACTAAAATCACCTAAGTTGCTTGGGAAAAAATCAATGTGACTATCCAAAAACTGTATTTTAAGTGACATGTTGACACCCATTTCACCAAAACTACGGACCATTTTACGAACAATCTTCTTATAATTTTCAGATTTGTTATTGCCCAAAAAATTTGTTGTTACATCCTTGAAGAAATACCACGATTTTTTTTCCAACGTTGTTAGAAAATTCGGAAACTCCTTACAATTTTTCAATTTCTTTAATTGTGGTCCGTTAAGTACACCTAAAAAAATAAGTATTTTTCGCTTTTAAGTTTATATGTACATTAGGGTTAGTCACTTTTTTGACTTTTGTCGAATATCGAATTGCTCTCGCAATATGATGTAGGGCATGAAAAACCATGAAGAACTGCATGTTTACTTTTTTGATATGGTAAAAAAACTTCCCCCCCAAAATGCATTTACTTTTGCTGGAAATCGGTTTTTATAATTTCCATTTTTTGTGATATTAAAAATTTAAAAAAAAAAAAAATTCGTAATTGGACCTTCAAAAGTCGTTTCTTACATAATTATGGTACGCTGAACACGAATCTACAATTTAATTGAAGATAGTTTTCGAGATATGGCGATTATAAAATTTGCAAAGATGTTCTTTGTGAATAATACAAAACCTACAAGTTTGTTTTTTAATTTCTACGAAGTAGGCTTTGTATACTTTGGCTTTTGTGTCAATTTATAGAGATTATGTAATATTATTAAAGTAGGGGGCTTAAAATTTAATGTCTAGACAAAATGAGTTTAGTATATTTTGAAACTTCGAATCTGATATCATAATGTCGTTCAAAATAAGTGGAAATTTTGCGCAAAAAAACCGCGGCAAATGGAAGAAGAATTTCAATGGAAGTAAGACACCAATAATTCAACAAGTGAAAGTTCCGCTCTTTTACAACAATGAAATTCCTAAAGAAAGTGCTATAATCGGGAGATATATTGCATTAAGTGACCTTCACAGATTTAAGAATAAGAGGGTTCATATTATATCGGGAGAATTAAATACGCTGTGGACAAGTACAAATAAAGAAGCCGTAGAACTTAAAAACATATATAAGAAAGTGCTGAAGTTGATTAACACATATTATAAATCCCAAAAAAGGAACAAATTCAATAGTTTCGAAAAACCGTTCTTATATGAAAAAAAATTGTATGACAAATAAAACTAAATCGCAAAACATAGTTTATGATATTGATTCAATTTCTGAGATTAGTGACCAAGAAGAAAGTGGAAGCGAGGACTATATCTCTACTTATAAAGCAAAATCTACAATATCACCAATTATTGCAGGTTCCTTGGTAACTAATTTAAATATAAGTACTTCAAAGGCATTCTTGATTTGTAAGCAGTTGTCAGAGGCTGGAGTAAGTATAGCAACGCCTTCACAGAAAACAATTCACCGCCATGTGAAAAAGAATGCAGAGCGAAAGGAAACTGTCTATATACAGAATTTGAATTTTAATCAATGGGCTCTTCATTTCGATGGCAAAAAAATCAATAAGAAGGAAGTACAAGTAGTGGCTCTTAAAAATGAAACAGAAGAAATAAAATTAGGAGTACTTGTCCTTGAAGATGGAAGAGCGTGTAAATAATTACCTTCGGACGGTTTAAGTGCACATATAGTAAAACAAGTAACATCTTTGCAAATTTTGCAATCGCCATATCTCAAAAACTACATGAGCTATCTGGAATAAAATAGCAGATTCGTGTTCAGCGTGCCAGAATTATGTAAGGAACGATATTTGAAGGTCTAACTTCGAAAAAAAAAATTTTCTAAAATTTTTAATATCACAAAAAATTGAAAATAAAAAATCGGTTTCGAGCAAAAGTAAATGCATTTTGGGGGGGAAGTTTTTTCACCATTTCCAAAAACTAAACATGCAGTTCTTCATAGTTTTCCAAGCCCTACCACATACTGCGAGAGCAATCTCCGCAAAAAAAGTGACTAACCCTAATGTACATACCTATTTAACTTACCAGCATCAATTTTGGCATTGCTTAATTTTGGGAAAATTGTCTTAAGGTGCATCATTGCTTCTCCTTCACGAGGCAGAGCGCGAATAAAATTTCGAATAAGCCCCAATTTTATATGAAGGGGTGGGAGAATAATCTTCGACGAAGGCACTAGAGGCATATGATCAATGCTATTTTCTCCAAGCTTATGGGTTATGCGAGGCTGCCATTCGTGATCAGTATAGTGTAATTCACGATGTCTACCTTCCCAGAGACACAAGAAACATTGATGCTTTGAAAATCCTTTTTTAAGCCCTGTTATAATAGCAACCCCTTTGAGATCACAACAAATCACCCATCCATGGAGGTCATAATTAATTAATTTAAGAATATTGCGCATATTTACATATGTTTCCTTTACATTGGTACCATAAACGATAGGCACTGATGGAAAGGCGTTACCGTTATGTAGTAAAACGCCTTTAAGACTCTTCACAGAACCATCTATAAAAAGGCGCCACTCATCCGGATTATAGGGGTGACCGATGATTTCAAAAAGATTTTCAATATCTACTGCATACGTAATCCCACTTTGATCATCAACTTTAAAGCATTCATCAAAAGACAGTTGTTTTGAGCGCTCTCGGGAAGAAGTTACGCGAAAATGCTAAAATTTCGGAATTGGTTTTTGTTAAACCAATATCACGCACGAGATCATCAAAATCGGCCTGTGTTATAAAATGACGAGGAGCAGAGCCGAACTCGCTGTTTATCGGTTGATATTCCGAGATATCTTCAATATCATTGTCGGCACAC
Source organism: Hydrotaea diabolus (assembly GCA_963513945.1). Taxonomy (NCBI): domain Eukaryota; kingdom Metazoa; phylum Arthropoda; class Insecta; order Diptera; family Muscidae; genus Hydrotaea; species Hydrotaea diabolus. Next base: position 8,427 of record CAUPSE010000043.1, read on the forward strand.
AATGAGTGCTCTTCAACGGCATCTGGAATTTGCTCTTTAGATGGGGCGCTTGGGTTTGTTCTAGACCGTAACACAGCTGGCTTCACTGAATCACAACTATGGTATTGGATTTTATGCCTGAATTTGTATTTTAAATTTGTAGTAAGCGGCTGCGATTGGCAAAAGTAGCACTATTCCACAGCATGTTCACTTCGATTCATCCAAATCACTGGGTAAACATATTTCATCGGATGCTGGTGTCGGTTAACGGAATTCGAACCTAGTATACCACGATAACAATAGCCACACACAACTTCAGGCTGATACCACACTTTTGGTACAAAATTAATTAAAAAGTATTGTTCGTAACATTCCACAAAGGTTTTTGTAATTTTTCGCGATTTTTGATTCGGTACAAATAGTCCACAGACAACACAAAATTTATTGCGATTGGGGCACTCCATAATTTGTTTTACTTTTACTCACTTTTTATTATTTTTTAATTTCTCACGTTAAAAAGAACAAAAAAAATCACTTTTTATTTGCATAACAGTTTTAGAACAGACAATTCTTCTATCGTGATTTTGTCGATGTTCAGATGTCAAATGAATAGCAACAATAGGACAAATTTCCAGGGTACTTTGAATGTCAGACAAACAGACCAATAGCGATGTAAAAGTTATGTTTGTGTTAGTAAGTTTGGTAATCGTGCGCTATTTCATGTGTATGGCTTTGTTTGGCTGCCCACTGCATTTACATTGGTATGAGACACGGATGTGGCCCCGTACGATATGCACTTTATTGTGTAAGGTAGCACTCATATTATAATATGACAAATTTGTATATCATGAGATAGATTTGCTGGTTGGTGTACAAGATACGTTTGCTGGATCTTCTTACTTCTGTTTGTTTAAGGAGAAAACTTTCTTCTTTTTGTTTAAAGCAGAAGTAAAAGCAAAGAACAATGTCAATTATACGTTCGTGTATTATTGCACCGCTAATGCCGCATATCGGTTGGGAACGACTTAAATGAACCGAGGCTTTATATGTTTGTAGTAAATGCATTTTCGGTCATTTCTGCCTGCAATTTCTACTGCAATCATCTAGAAATTTTGCTTAACGATTTAAAGTTTTGTGCTTGGAAACGAAATGTAAGTTGAATTTATTTTTTGTGACACAACAGATAACCAAGTTTTAGCGGTATTTTTATAGATTTCAATACGGATTAAGTAAGACCATGAGCTTGTAATTTAGCTAATAGATGGTAAATTGAATCCGTATTGATGGTCATTGGCCTGGTTCTGGTCACAGCATTGAATTGAGTGCTTATTGGGCTCCTCAACTCAAATTAAATCCCTGGCGATCTTGTTGGAGCAAAAAACACAATTTTATTGTATCTGTGGATATAAAGCTGGTAAGCGTAAGCAATGAGGGTTTCTCTTATAATAATGACATCCACTAACGGTACCCATTTTGCTATCAGGTTTTTACTCAAGCTCTGCTACTCTCACAGAAAAACTGGCTTTGTCCACACACTCGACTGGGCAGAGGGCATTATCAAAGACGAAAAAAAAACTCGGGGAATTAGTTTGCTTCTTATACCCGCTGTGTCACCAGTCAACCACCTTGCAACGCCGGTTTAAAGTGAAAAATTAGTGAAATCCAGTTTTGGTCCGGTTACAAAAGGGCATCAAACAGTTTAAAAAAATACAAAAAAAAGAATTTCTAAAATTTTATTGTCTAAAAGAAAGGAAAAAATAGAATTAAGAATAAGATTAAGTTTATTTTTTAAAGAAAATTCTAATTATCGCGAGACTTGGGAAAAAAATTTAAAATACTTAAAGAAAGGAAAAAATACTGAAAAAAATAAGAAAGTGGAAAGTGCTAAAAAAAATCATTATCAATTAAATTAATTAACCACAGCAAAGCCAGTTAAACGGAATCAAACGAAAAAAAAAGAAAGAAAAAAATTGTATTAAATTCGGTGAATTCATTTGTTCAAATACACGCAACAGACACACATTTCTTCCCCCCAAATAGCATTTCTTCCAGTACCAGCAGGAAAGGCCTTTCGTCGTTGGATCCTCGAAGAAACATTTAAGTTTTGCTTTAAGTATTAATTAATTTTCATTTGGATTTAAAAAAATTACTAAGTTATTCTGCTTTGAGAATTGATGGTTCAGAGTGGAATGAAGTAGTTGGAATTTGTGCTTACGTCATTCCTCTCTGGATCCACAGTCTCAATCGCAGAGTGGATGAACTAAATTTCTAAAGTTTTTTTCTTGCATTTCTATGCCAGAATAGTTAATTTTTTTCTATATATATTAATATTGCAAATTTTGAATAATTTTTTTTTGATTTTGTTGCTGGAATTCTAAGTTGGTGTTAAACATGCAATAAGTTATTAACATAACACTAACAGGGTAAAGTTTGAAGAGCCTTGCTGCGAATCAATCTCTTCCCTTCCTTCCCTTGCCTATACATAAGTCTAATCCCGCTACTTATTGGCATGTTTAATTCCACCGATCATGCCCTACATTTAGAGCAATAAAGATTTTGCGTAATATTTTCTTTTCTCTCTGGTTCCATTTCTGAGTGTATGCCTATGGATCACGTTTTGAGTGAACACTGCGCATAAGCATAAATCCCATGTTCTTTCAGATGTTTATAATTCTATTTCAGAACCAAAAGACTTTAAAGCAATTTGAGTCGTTTCATCGTTTGGTTATGATTAATTGATTAATGATCATTTCACATGCATGTTGTAGCATTTTTCCCTTTCAATATTTCATTTAACCTTTTTGTATAAAAATTTCGATGATTCGAAATTGTGTTTTCGCGAAAATAAAATCTAATGTTTTCAATTCGTTTTTGTATGTCTCGTCAGAAAATTAGTATTAGCGTTAATTTAGTTAAAATCTGAAATTCCCATTACTGTTAAGAACAATGAATTTGTATTGCGATTGTTCCCTGAATAAAAGTAACATTATGTACTAGATTCAATCTATAGGTCGGATTTCTTAAGGGCGGTCGGAGGTTTAATTAGGGGATCCTATCAGTGGGTCTACCAACCAAATTGATTTTGGATGTTAGGTAGACAGGTTGGGCGGGCTTAATGCATTTACATATCTAGCACTTTTCTTGTTTGGATAATGGCTTTCTCTTTTCTTTTTATTGTAGTTTATTTCTTTTTCTTATACCCGAAGCACGTATATATAAATTTTTAAAGTAGCAACTCTAAGTTGAAAGTCAGCAAGAACCTACCGCACCGACGAGCAATAAGGCCGGTTAAACTTCGTGCTTCCGCTGTTATTTTCAACCAAAAACAACAAATTCATCTTCCTGAATTAGATTTCGAATTTATTGCAAATTCTTAAGTTGCATGCTACAGAGCTCAATAATGAAATCGTTACCCCAGCGGTTCCAAAAACGCTGTTTCACAGCACTTATGTGGGCCCAGTAATCGAGTTTCTTAAAGTTAGGTCTACACTTGATGGATTCAGACGATCTGCTGGTAGTTTTGGACGATATCGAATACATTGTGGGCACGAATTTACAATCTTTCGGCGTAGACTTCGTAGATTGATTACCAAAAATTGCATATAAGTTAAAGACATCGACACTTTTCAGTCAACATGATAATTAGAGATTTGAAGATGACGAACATAACATTGGACAAAATTGTGCTTTTTTGGCATTATAATCGGATGTTTTTGCCCCTCAGATATTTCAGCTAATTCTAGACATACACTGACCTTTTGAACTTCGAAGCCTTTCGATAAATGGGTTGAAACATATTAATTGTAATTTTTAGTTGATCTGAATCAACTCGCAGATGTGTGGTTTTTATTTTTACATATTATCATCATCTTGATATAATTAATATCACACTTCTTCTTTTGCCAGTGTGTATCATCAAGGACAAGGTCAACTACATACGCTGGAAAGTTTTTTTTGAGAGACCCTAATGCCCACAAATACTGACAAAGTCGACGAATGTTGCTTAAGCCAATGGAGAAGTAACTGAGAATCAGTCCAAAAAAATATATCCTAAGTGGGTATTCCCAGTAAATCCTTTATTCTCGAATACAATCTGGCAAGCAGTTAAGCCCCACATAACTGCAGTTTTGGTAAAGATTTTCGTTTAGTAGGTGCTACTCTTAATTTTGTTGTATATAATTGGGAACAGATTTTACCCAATCTATTACTTATTCGAAGGTAGAGACAACATTCACGAATTTATAAATCACAGCAATCATGCAACTGAATAAATACAGCGTGAGGGACAAGACAAAAACGAAAAATACTCAATGAAAACATCGATATCGTAAACTACTCTGTGCTTTGTGGATATACTACTTGGTTTAAATACACAATGGTGAGAAATATAATATTGAGGCTCATTGCCAACAGTCTCTTTTACCAACCGGATATGTTCCACTTCAGATCCACGTCACGAGCTAGTCGTTGTTCTTGTTTAGAGAAACGGTGACTTCACGGCGATCCTACCTGAAGATTTTATTAACCATATTTTTGAAGAAACCTTCGAAATCGTGCTGTTGTTGAGTCGTCAGCGCTGGGGCGACATCAATTTTCAACTTCGAATTTTGCAAAGTCAATAAAAAGACTTCTAGGAACTGGCCTGCCAAATTTCAGAAAATCAAAATATGTAATAATTTTTAAAGAATTTTTAACAAAAATTTCAAAACGCTAAAAACATACAAATAATATCGTCCGATATATATATATATATATATATATATATATATATATATATATATATATATATATATATATATATATATATATATATATATATATATATATATATATATATATATATATATATATATATATATATATATATATATATATATATATATATATATATATATATATATATATATATATATATATATATATATATATATATATATATATATATATATATATATATATATATATATATATATATATCGGACGATATTATTTGTATGTTTTTAGCGAGCAAAAAACACAATTTTATTGTATCTGTGGATATAAAGCTGGTAAGCATAAGCAATGAGGGTTTCTCTTATAATAATGACATCCACTAACGGTACCCATTTTGCTATCAGGTTTTTACTCAAGCTCTGCTACTCTCACAGAAAAACTGGCTTTGTCCACACACTCGACTGGGCAGAGGGCATTATCAAAGACGAAAAAAAAACTCGGGGAATTAGTTTGCTTCTTATACCCGCTGTGTCACCAGTCAACCACCTTGCAACGCCGGTTTAAAGTGAAAAATTAGTGAAATCCAGTTTTGGTCCGGTTACAAAAGGGCATCAAACAGTTTAAAAAAATACAAAAAAAAGAATTTCTAAAATTTTATTGTCTAAAAGAAAGGAAAAAATAGAATTAAGAATAAGATTAAGTTTATTTTTTAAAGAAAATTCTAATTATCGCGAGACTTGGGAAAAAAATTTAAAATACTTAAAGAAAGGAAAAAATACTGAAAAAAATAAGAAAGTGGAAAGTGCTAAAAAAAATCATTATCAATTAAATTAATTAACCACAGCAAAGCCAGTTAAACGGAATCAAACGAAAAAAAAAGAAAGAAAAAAATTGTATTAAATTCGGTGAATTCATTTGTTCAAATACACGCAACAGACACACATTTCTTCCCCCCAAATAGCATTTCTTCCAGTACCAGCAGGAAAGGCCTTTCGTCGTTGGATCCTCGAAGAAACATTTAAGTTTTGCTTTAAGTATTAATTAATTTTCATTTGGATTTAAAAAAATTACTAAGTTATTCTGCTTTGAGAATTGATGGTTCAGAGTGGAATGAAGTAGTTGGAATTTGTGCTTACGTCATTCCTCTCTGGATCCACAGTCTCAATCGCAGAGTGGATGAACTAAATTTCTAAAGTTTTTTTCTTGCATTTCTATGCCAGAATAGTTAATTTTTTTCTATATATATTAATATTGCAAATTTTGAATAATTTTTTTTTGATTTTGTTGCTGGAATTCTAAGTTGGTGTTAAACATGCAATAAGTTATTAACATAACACTAACAGGGTAAAGTTTGAAGAGCCTTGCTGCGAATCAATCTCTTCCCTTCCTTCCCTTGCCTATACATAAGTCTAATCCCGCTACTTATTGGCATGTTTAATTCCACCGATCATGCCCTACATTTAGAGCAATAAAGATTTTGCGTAATATTTTCTTTTCTCTCTGGTTCCATTTCTGAGTGTATGCCTATGGATCACGTTTTGAGTGAACACTGCGCATAAGCATAAATCCCATGTTCTTTCAGATGTTTATAATTCTATTTCAGAACCAAAAGACTTTAAAGCAATTTGAGTCGTTTCATCGTTTGGTTATGATTAATTGATTAATGATCATTTCACATGCATGTTGTAGCATTTTTCCCTTTCAATATTTCATTTAACCTTTTTGTATAAAAATTTCGATGATTCGAAATTGTGTTTTCGCGAAAATAAAATCTAATGTTTTCAATTCGTTTTTGTATGTCTCGTCAGAAAATTAGTATTAGCGTTAATTTAGTTAAAATCTGAAATTACCATTACTGTTAAGAACAATGAATTTGTATTGCCATTGTTCCCTGAATAAAAGTTACATTATGTACTAGATTCAATCTATAGGTCGGATTTCTTAAGGGCGGTCGGAGGTTTAATTAGGGGATCCTATCAGTGGGTCTACCAACCAAATTGATTTTGGATGTTAGGTAGACAGGTTGGGCGGGCTTAATGCATTTACATATCTAGCACTTTTCTTGTTTGGATAATGGCTTTCTCTTTTCTTTTTATTGTAGTTTATTTCTTTTTCTTATACCCGAAGCACGTATATATAAATTTTTAAAGTAGCAACTCTAAGTTGAAAGTCAGCAAGAACCTACCCCACCGACGAGCAATAAGGCCGGTTAAACTTCGTGCTTCCGCTGTTATTTTCAACCAAAAACAACAAATTCATCTTCCTGAATTAGATTTCGAATTTATTGCAAATTCTTAAGTTGCATGCTACAGAGCTCAATAATGAAATCGTTACCCCAGCGGTTCCAAAAACGCTGTTTCACAGCACTTATGTGGGCCCAGTGATCGAGTTTCATAAAGTTAGGTCTACACTTGATGGATTCAGACGATCTGCTGGTAGTTTTGGACGATATCGAATACATTGTGGGCACGAATTTACAATCTTTCGGCGTAGACTTCGTAGATTGATTACCAAAAATTGCATATAAGTTAAAGACATCGACACTTTTTAGTCAACATGATAATTAGAGATTTGAAGATGACGAACATAACATTGGACAAAATTGTGCTTTTTTGGCATTATAATCGGATGTTTTTGCCCCTCAGATATTTCAGCTAATTCTAGACATACACTGACCTTTTGAACTTCGAAGCCTTTCGATAAATGGGTTGAAACATATTAATTGTAATTTTTAGTTGATCTGAATCAACTCGCAGATGTGTGGTTTTTATTTTTACATATTATCATCATCTTGATATAATTAATATCACACTTCTTCTTTTGCCAGTGTGTGTCATCAAGGTCAAGGTCAACTACATACGCTAGAAAGTTTTTTTTTGAGAGAACCTATATATATATATATATATAAATATATATATATATATATATATATATATATATATATATATATATATATATATATATATATATATATATAGGTTCTCTCATATATATATATATATATATATATATATATATATATATATATATATATATATATATATATATATATATAGGTTCTCTCAAAAAAAAACTTTCTAGCGTATGTAGTTGACCTTGACCTTGATGATACACACTGGCAAAAGAAGAAGTGTGATATTAATTATATATATATATATATATATATATATATATATATATATATATATATATATATATATATATATATATATATATATATATATATATATATATATATATATATATATATATATATATATATATATATATATATATATATATATATATATATATATATATATATATATATATATATATATATATATATATATATATATATTTATATATATTTATATATATATATATACTCTGCGATTTAGACTGTGGATCCAGAGAGGAATGACGTAAGCACAAATTCCAACTACTTCATTCCACTCTGAACCATCAATTCTCAAAGCAGAATAACTTAGTAATTTTTTTAAATCCAAATGAAAATTAATTAATACTTAAAGCAAAACTTAAATGTTTCTTCGAGGATCCAACGACGAAAGGCCTTTCCTGCTGGTACTGGAAGAAATGCTATTTGGGGGGAAGAAATATGTGTCTGTTGCGTGTATTTGAACAAATGAATTCACCGAATTTAATACAATTTTTTTCTTTCTTTTTTTTCGTTTGATTCCGTTTAACTGGCTTTGCTGTGGTTAATTAATTTAATTGATAATGATTTTTTTTAGCACTTTCCACTTTCTTATTTTTTCAGTATTTTTTCCTTTCTTTAAGTATTTTAAATTTTTTTCCCAAGTCTCGAGATAATTAGAATTTTCTTTAAAAAAAAAACTTAAACTTATTCTTAATTCTATTTTTTCCTTTTTTCTAGACAATAAAATTTTAGAAATTCTTTTTTTTTTGTATTTTTTTAAACTGTTTGATGCCCTTTTGTAACCGGACCAAAACTGGATTTCACTAATTTTTCACTTTAAACCGGCGTTGCAAGGTGGTTGACAGGTGACACAGCGGGTATAAGAAGCAAACTAATTCCCCGATTTTTTTTTCGTCTTTGATAATGCCCTCTGCCCAGTCGAGTGTGTGGACAAAACCAGTTTTTCTGTGAGAGTAGTAGAGCTTGAGTAAAAACCTGATAGCAAAATGGGTACCGTTAGTGGATGTCATTATTATAAGAGAAACCCTCATTGCTTATGCTTACCAGCTTTATATCCACAGAGGCAATAAAATTGTGTTTTTTGCTCCAACAAGATCGCCAGGGATTTAATTTGAGTTGAGGAGCCCAATAAGCACTCAATTCAATGCTGTGACCAGAACCAGGCCAATGACCGTCAAAACGGATTCAATTTACCATCTATTAGCTAAATTACAAGCTCATTGTATTACTTAATCCGTATTGAAATCTATAAAAATACCACTAAAACTTGGTTATCTGTTGTGTCACAAAAAATAAATTCAACTTACATTTCGTTTCCAAGCTCAAAACTTTAAATCGTTAAGCAAAATTTGCGCTAGCGGATTTCTCTTAAACACGATAAAATTAACTTTCTTTCTAGATGTTTGCAGTAGAAATTGCAGGCAGAAATGACCGAAAATGCATTTACTACAAACATATAAAGCCTCGGTTCATTTTAGTCGTTCACAACCGATATGCGGCATTAGCGGTGAAATAGTACACGAACGTATAATTGACATTGTTCTTGCCTTTTACTTCTGCTTTAAACAAAAAGAAGAAAGTTTTCTCTTTAAACAAACAGAAGTAAGAAGATCCAGCAAACGTATCTTGTACACAAACCAGCAGCAAATTTATCTCATGATATACAAATTTGTCATATTATAATATGAATGCTCCCTTACACAATAAAGTGCATATCGTACGGGTCCACATCCGTGTCTCATACCAATGTAAATGCATTGGGCAGCCAAACAAAGACATACACATGAAATAGCGCACGATTACCAAACTTACTAACACAAACATAACTTTTACATCGCTACTGGTCTGTTAGTCTGACATTCAAAGTACGCTGGAAATGTGTCCTATTGTTGCCATTCATTTGACATCTGAACATCGACAAGCGCCACTACAGCTCCAAGGTCGTAGCAAGTGGACTTCGTAAAATTCGAATATAACTTTTCGAGCATTGGTATTGGATCATGAAGATAATATCCCCCTTCAAAAATAGATCATGGACCGAATTATTAACGTAATTTCTGGTCGGGATAGCTGATCAATACAGCAAAGTGAATTCATCGCAGACCTGTACTACTTGAAAAAACCTTTTCAATGGGATCGGTATGTTAACTTACTGTACAATAATAGCATAGCATTAAGTTTATCATTCATCTATTCTTTCTTGAACCACTGTACTTATTTGTTAGTTCTACTTTGGAACTAACAAATAGACCATATTATTCCATTATTGCTTAATTATTTTTTTGTTGAAATATTTTTTTTTTGTAAACATGAATTCATCTAAGCAACACCTTTTGTGTTTTACTTGGGAGAAAGTGATAGTGACAATTTACTACAACAAACCCAAAGATCTGCCGGATAGGAAAACTATCCTAGTCGAACACAGGTTTTTATAAAGTGTTTAAAATAGTATGGCGTACCAGACAATTTTATTAAATTTAAGCCCGCAGAAGATGATGGAGTGTTTTTCGTATAAACAGGGATTGGGCAAACGGAGATTACCACTGGAAATTTGCTTGAGAATGAAAAATGTAAACGAGGATAATTTTTTTAAGGACATGAGAATGACATGCAATGTTTTTAAGCAACTGCTGAGTTTGGTTACAAATAATTTAACAAAACCTTTACAAAGAATCTGTGCAGAGGAAAGATTGAGAATTACATTACTGCATCTATTTATTGCAATATTTATTTAATTTTACAATCTATTTGGGTCATGGGTGTTCCCTATAGAGTGCATTTACAAACCACCGTACGCAATATTTTCTTGGAAAAATGTGATATATTATGGTGCTTCCTATCACCTGCTTATACTCGTATGGGTGAGCCAATAACACATCAATTTAATAAAATTGCAATGACTTTAAAACAATGTGGGATATTCCCAATTGTATGGGTGCAAATGACGGCAAACACGTTGCCATAAAAAGTTCAGCAAACTCATGATCCTTGTACCACTATTATAAGAAGTATTTAGTATAATACGAATGGGAATATGCTATGCAAATTACATATTCACGTCAGTAAGTGTCGGAAGCTATGGTAGTCAAAGCGATGGAGGTACTATTTTTTACTTTGAATTGAGGCTTTGTGGTTTTTATTTTATAAATTACAGTTATTTTTCTTTAATCGATGTTTGTAGTATCGGTTATGTCGGGCACATAACTTGTACTACACAGTAATCCACTATTTTTCGCTCCTTAATCCCTTCCCGCACTTCTTGCGTGGCGATGCAGAGTTTCCCATTAACTAAACATAATAGTTCCTATCCAGGCTTAACAATAAGAAGAGTTTTTTTTTCGTGCTCGTCATGTCATAGCAAATTGTTTTGTGATACTGTGCGCACGTTGGAGAGCACTGCGTATCACAATAGAAATGTCACAAGGAAACTGCTGCACCTTATGTAGGCATGTGTTGCACTTTATAATTTTATTATGCTGAATGACTATCAATGCAGGTATTGCCCAGCAACCTGGGAAGATCTGGAGATAGAAGATGGTATATTCCTCGAATGAAATTGACTACATGAAATGAGAGAATGGCGGTCTGCCTTTACAATCATTCACGACTCATATTTGCCGATCAACAGAATCTGCAATGCATTTCAGAAACACAGACCGAATACTTTTTAACAAGGGAGCTATTCAATATCGAAATCGAATGATTTAATGATTTAGTAATGGTGAAATGCATAAATTAATTACGCAGACGAAATAAATTTAATAACACATTGCATATATATATATATATATATATATATCCTCACGACTAGGATGATCATCTTTAGGAAATATTAACTAAAACACAGAAACTGATTACTGATGACTGCCCCTGGCCGAAGAGTTTCGGGTCAATCCGGTACATAGAACCGGCAGTCGCGGGATTGTTGTCTATATTAATAATATATAATTGTGTTGGTGTGTCTTTGACAAGGAAAGCGTGGAGACAACGCAATACTCTTCTTTTCGAAATCAGAAAATTAGGCAATAAGTTGATGAGCTATCTGTTATGAAATCTACAACGAACTGCAATACCTGAAGCTAGAAATTAGTGAACTACAATCCCCGAAGCTAGCAAATAGTGAACTAAGAAGTAAATTAACTAACTCTAATTGTGATTTAGCTAATAATGTTAATCATATAAATGATCAGTATGTAACTGAAGAAGAAGAACTTTAATTTGATCGTGTAAAAGTAAAAAAAAAATAAAAGCAAAGCAAAGCACACGAAAGACAATCTCAGTGTATTGAAGTCGAAAAACCAATACAACAAAGTAATATTAATAATACAATAATTGAAAATCCACAACTAATTGAACCACAACCACAAAAATTACCGGAAAAAAACCACCACTTCGCAACATAACATTCTCGGAAATAAAACAAATCTTAAATCCCCCAACATAATAAAATATAAAATTGTTGCACGGCATAATAACATTTGGAGATTAATACTCTACTTATAAATGCTAACGATTATAGGAATTTGTCGGAGTTTCTTAATAACACAGAAACTTAACAGTATATTTATGAAAAAAAAGTTGAAAGACCACATAAAGTTATGGTCCGTGGAATACATCATTCGAGCACCAAACAATGAATTATTAAAGATCTGCAATGACAAGGTTTTCATTAATTAGATGCAGTAAATATGGTTAAAAAAGCACGAACAGAAAATGGTATAACTATAAAAAAATTTCCGCTATTTACGATAAAATCTTCAAATGAAGATGATATTAAAAGAATTTATGAAATTAAATTCGTCAATTATTCTTAAGTAAAAATAGAACCACAAAAATGTACTACAAACCTAAAAAGTACTATCAAAGGGAACCATACGGAAAACACAATAATAATGAATGCGCGAGTCAAATAATGGAATTACCAAGCGTATTAACTGCCAGAAAACCACCCGGCAAACTACAGAGGATTTGAAGTGGAAAAAGATTTGCAAAAAATATTTGAAGTGAAAGAAGATTTGCAAAAAATATGAAATAAATACGTATATATATATATATATATATATATATATATATATATATATATATATATATATATATATATATATATATATATATATATATATATATATATATATATATATATATATATATATATATATATATATATATATATATATATATATATATATATATATATATATATATATATATATATATATATATATATATATATATATATATATATATATATATATATATATATATATATATATATATATATATATATATATATATATATATATATATATATATATATATATATATATATTGTGTTTTCCGTATGGTTCCCTTTGACAGTACTTGCAGACGAGCGTGATGACATTCATCGCTCCAACACTACTGACCCTAGAATTAGGGATCTAAACTCCGAGATCAGTAGGTTGGTCAACGAATATAAGCGGAACAAATGGCTAGACCACTTAAAGCAGTGCAACTTGAGTTCCGGAGTTGGTAAGTTGTGGACAACGGTCAAATCACTCTCTAACCCTGTAAGGAAGGATGATCGGACAGCTGTCACGTTTGGTGATAGAACAGTGACAGATCCGAAGCGGTGCGCGTGTTATTTTAACCGGCTTTTGTTGAGCACCCAGAGAGTGATAAGGCGAAAAGAAGAGTATTGCGTCGTATCCGCGATCTCCGAGTCGAAGAGGCACCACCACAATTTACCGTTGGCGAAGTTGCCCATGTCATCCGCAGCGCAAAGTCATCAAAGGCGCTGGGTCCGGACGCAATCTCAATGCTGATGTTAAAGCACTTGGATACCCCGGGAGTAGAGTACATGACCAAAGTGCTCAATCTGTCGCTAGCCGCTCACAAAGTTCCCGATGCCTGGAAAATGGGCAGAGTGGTCCCGCTACTGAAGCCAGACAAAGACGCAATAAAGGAGATTCGTACAGGCCGATCTCCTTGCTTTCTCCAGTAGCAAAGACGCTTGAAGCACTGCTCCTCCCCAGCCTGATCGAACACTTTCCTAGTGCTAATCATCAGCATGGATTCCGCAAGCAGCACAGCACAACAACACGACACGATCAATCATGCCACTCTGTTTGAGGCCATTGAAGAAACGTCCCTTCCGCCCGGTTTGAAACGTTGGGTCGTAAACTATATGTGTGGGCGCCAGTCATATGTAGAATTTAGAGACAGAAAGTCGAAGCCACGTAGAGTTAAACAAGGAGTTCCCCAGGGTGGAGTTTTATCCCCGGCTCTGTTTAACCTCTACCTCTCTAAAATTCCTGCACCACCAGACGGCGTTGAAATTGTGTCAGGACCTAAAGTTGATGACATTTGCGAGAAAATCAACTTTTACCTCACTGACTTAGCACGTTTCTTCACTGCGAGGAATATGAAAGTATCCGCCTCCAAATCATCAGCCACGCTGTTTACTGCTTGGACCGCAGAGGTGCGGTTGTCACTCAATGTGAAAGTCGATGACGTCAACATCCCGACCACCAACTACCCCAAAATCCTTGGGGTCACATTGGACATCCTTTTTAGATCCTCTGCACATGCTACAGCTATCTGCGATAAACTCAAAAGTAGGAACAAGGTCCTCAAGTCACTTGCCGGCAGTACTTGGGGAGCCGACAAAGAAACCTTGTTAACCTCTTACAAAGCGATAGGTCGGTCTGTAGCAAACTACGCAGCACCTGTATGGTCGGCGAACGTAAGTACGACGCAGTGGAAGAAAATTCAGACTTGCCAGAATGCCGCCCTTAGAACATCAACAGGGTGTCTTCTTATGTCCTCTGAGGACCATCTACATGAGGAGATGAAGGTCCTTACCGTGCGCAGACACAATTTCCTGTTGTCTAAGCAATACCTGCTAGGGTGTTTTCGCAGCAGTCATCCTAACCACCATCTCTTGAACAGGATGCCTCCACCCAGGCAGATCAGGTACGATCTTCATGATCTAGAGAGAGAGGTCCAGCGGTATAAGAGAGAACCTTTAGATCATCGAAAGTATCAGGCAGGTTTGAACAACATTCACGCCAATGATGTCGCAGCAGCATTATCCAGCTACCGTGTGAATGTAGTGCTAGGGGACCATCCCCCGGAGATTTCACCTGAGGAGAAGGTACTACCGACGCGCGTGGTTCTGGCGCAGCTAAGATCTGGATGGTGCAGCCGCCTCAATTATTACTGGGCACGAATTGATGCTAACGTTCCGGACATCTGTCCCGCCTGCCATCAGGGACCACATGATTTACTGCACCTCTTCAATTGTCCGGCCAAGCCCACTCAGCTGGACGAACAAGACTTCAAAATAAAATTATTGTTGTTACAACAACAACAACAAAGACAATCTCAGAGTATTGAAGCCGAAAAACCAATACAACAAAATAATATTAATAATACAATAATTGAAAATCCACAACTGATTGAACCACAACCACAAAAATTACCGGAAAAAGCCACCACTTCCCAACATAACATTCTCGGAAATAAAACAAATCTTAAATCCCCCAACATAATAAAATATAATATTGTTGCACGGCATAATAACATTTGGAGATTAATACTCTACTTATAAATGCTAACGATTATAGGAATTTGTCGGAGTTTCTTAATAACACAGAAACTTAACAGTATATTTATGAAAACAAAGTTGAATGACCACATAAAGTTATGGTCCGTGGAATACATCATTCGTGCACCAAACAATAAATTATTAACGATCTGCAATGACAAGGTTTTCATTAATTAGATGCAGTAAATATGGTTATAAAAGCACGAACAGAAAACGGTATAACTATAAAAAAAATTCCGCTATTTACGATAAAATCTTCAAATGAAGATGATATTAAAAGAAATTATGAAATTAAATTCGTCAATTATTCTTAAGTAAAAATAGAACCACAAAAACGTACTTCAAACCTAAAAAGTACTGTCAAAGGGAACCATACGGAAAACACAATATATATATATATATATATATATATATATATATATATATATATATATATATATATATATATATATATATATATATATATATATATATATATATATATATATATATATATATATTGTGTTTTCCGTATGGTTCCCTTTGACAGTACTTGCAGACGAGCGTGATGACATTCATCGCTCCAACACTACTGACCCTAGAATTAGGGATCTAAACTCCGAGATCAGTAGGTTGGTCAACGAATATAAGCGGAACAAATGGCTAGACCACTTAAAGCAGTGCAACTTGAGTTCCGGAGTTGGTAAGTTGTGGACAACGGTCAAATCACTCTCTAACCCTGTAAGGAAGGATGATCGGACAGCTGTCACGTTTGGTGATAGAACAGTGACAGATCCGAAGCGGTGCGCGTGTTATTTTAACCGGCTTTTGTTGAGCACCCAGAGAGTGATAAGGCGAAAAGAAGAGTATTGCGTCGTATCCGCGATCTCCGAGTCGAAGAGGCACCACCACAATTTACCGTTGGCGAAGTTGCCCATGTCATCCGCAGCGCAAAGTCATCAAAGGCGCTGGGTCCGGACGCAATCTCAATGCTGATGTTAAAGCACTTGGATACCCCGGGAGTAGAGTACATGACCAAAGTGCTCAATCTGTCGCTAGCCGCTCACAAAGTTCCCGATGCCTGGAAAATGGGCAGAGTGGTCCCGCTACTGAAGCCAGACAAAGACGCAATAAAGGAGATTCGTACAGGCCGATCTCCTTGCTTTCTCCAGTAGCAAAGACGCTTGAAGCACTGCTCCTCCCCAGCCTGATCGAACACTTTCCTAGTGCTAATCATCAGCATGGATTCCGCAAGCAGCACAGCACAACAACACGACACGATCAATCATGCCACTCTGTTTGAGGCCATTGAAGAAACGTCCCTTCCGCCCGGTTTGAAACGTTGGGTCGTAAACTATATGTGTGGGCGCCAGTCATATGTAGAATTTAGAGACAGAAAGTCGAAGCCACGTAGAGTTAAACAAGGAGTTCCCCAGGGTGGAGTTTTATCCCCGGCTCTGTTTAACCTCTACCTCTCTAAAATTCCTGCACCACCAGACGGCGTTGAAATTGTGTCAGGACCTAAAGTTGATGACATTTGCGAGAAAATCAACTTTTACCTCACTGACTTAGCACGTTTCTTCACTGCGAGGAATATGAAAATATCCGCCTCCAAATCATCAGCCACGCTGTTTACTGCTTGGACCGCAGAGGTGCGGTTGTCACTCAATGTGAAAGTCGATGACGTCAACATCCCGACCACCAACTACCCCAAAATCCTTGGGGTCACATTGGACATCCTTTTTAGATCCTCTGCACATGCTACAGCTATCTGCGATAAACTCAAAAGTAGGAACAAGGTCCTCAAGTCACTTGCCGGCAGTACTTGGGGAGCCGACAAAGAAACCTTGTTAACCTCTTACAAAGCGATAGGTCGGTCTGTAGCAAACTACGCAGCACCTGTATGGTCGGCGAACGTAAGTACGACGCAGTGGAAGAAAATTCAGACTTGCCAGAATGCCGCCCTTAGAACATCAACAGGGTGTCTTCTTATGTCCTCTGAGGACCATCTACATGAGGAGATGAAGGTCCTTACCGTGCGCAGACACAATTTCCTGTTGTCTAAGCAATACCTGCTAGGGTGTTTTCGCAGCAGTCATCCTAACCACCATCTCTTGAACAGGATGCCTCCACCCAGGCAGATCAGGTACGATCTTCATGATCTAGAGAGAGAGGTCCAGCGGTATAAGAGAGAACCTTTAGATCATCGAAAGTATCAGGCAGGTTTGAACAACATTCACGCCAATGATGTCGCAGCAGCATTATCCAGCTACCGTGTGAATGTAGTGCTAGGGGACCATCCCCCGGAGATTTCACCTGAGGAGAAGGTACTACCGACGCGCGTGGTTCTGGCGCAGCTAAGATCTGGATGGTGCAGCCGCCTCAATTATTACTGGGCACGAATTGATGCTAACGTTCCGGACATCTGTCCCGCCTGCCATCAGGGACCACATGATTTACTGCACCTCTTCAATTGTCCGGCCAAGCCCACTCAGCTGGACGAACAAGACTTCAAAATAAAATTATTGTTGTTACAACAACAACAACAAAGACAATCTCAGAGTATTGAAGCCGAAAAACCAATACAACAAAATAATATTAATAATACAATAATTGAAAATCCACAACTGATTGAACCACAACCACAAAAATTACCGGAAAAAGCCACCACTTCGCAACATAACATTCTCGGAAATAAAACAAATCTTAAATCCCCCAACATAATAAAATATAATATTGTTGCACGGCATAATAACATTTGGAGATTAATACTCTACTTATAAATGCTAACGATTATAGGAATTTGTCGGAGTTTCTTAATAACACAGAAACTTAACAGTATATTTATGAAAACAAAGTTGAATGACCACATAAAGTTATGGTCCGTGGAATACATCATTCGTGCACCAAACAATAAATTATTAACGATCTGCAATGACAAGGTTTTCATTAATTAGATGCAGTAAATATGGTTATAAAAGCACGAACAGAAAACGGTATAACTATAAAAAAAATTCCGCTATTTACGATAAAATCTTCAAATGAAGATGATATTAAAAGAAATTATGAAATTAAATTCGTCAATTATTCTTAAGTAAAAATAGAACCACAAAAACGTACTTCAAACCTAAAAAGTACTGTCAAAGGGAACCATACGGAAAACACAATATATATATATATATATATATATATATATATATATATATATATATATATATATATATATATATATATATATATATATATATATATATATATATATATATATATATATATATATATATATATATATATATATATATATATATATATATATATATATATATATATATATATATATGTATATATATATATATATATATATATATATATATATATATATATATATATATATATATATATATATATATATATTGTGTTTTCCGTATGGTTCCCTTTGACAGTACTTTTTAGGTTTGAAGTACGTTTTTGTGGTTCTATTTTTATTTAAGAATAATTGACGAATTTAATTTCAAAAATTCTTTTAATATTATATATATATATATATATATATATATATATATATATATATATATATATATATATTGTGTTTTCCGTATGGTTCCCTTTGACAGTACTTTTTAGGTTTGAAGTACGTTTTTGTGGTTCTATTTTTACTTAAGAATGATTGACGAATTTAATTTCATAAATTCTTTTAATATCATCTTCATTTGAAGATTTTATCGTAAATAGCGGAATTTTTTTTATAGTTATACCGTTTTCTGTTCGTGCTTTTATAACCATATTTACTGCATTTAATTAATGAAAACCTTGTCATTGCAGATCGTTAATAATTTATTGTTTGGTGCACGAATGATGTATTCCACGGACCATAACTTTATGTGGTCATTCAACTTTGTTTTCATAAATATACTGTTAAGTTCCTGTGTTATTAAGAAACTCCGACAAATTCCTATAATCGTTAGCATTTATAAGTTGAGCATTAATCTCCAAATGTTATTATCCCGTGCAACAATATTATATTTTATTATGCTGGCGGATTTAGGAATTTGTTTTATTTCCGAGAATGTTATGTTGCGAAGTGGTGGCTTTTTTCCGGTATTTTTTGTGGTTGTGGTTCAATTAGTTGTGGGTTTTCAATTATTTTATTATTATTATTATTATTTTGTTGTATTGGTTTTTCGGCTTCAATACTCTGAGATTGTCTTTGTTGTTGTAACAACAATAATTTTATTTTGAAGTCTTGTTCGTCCAGCTGAGTGGGCTTGGCCGGACAATTGAAGAGGTGCAGTAAATCATGTGGTCCCTGATGGCAGGCGGGA
Organism: Hydrotaea diabolus; assembly: GCA_963513945.1. Classification (NCBI taxonomy): domain Eukaryota; kingdom Metazoa; phylum Arthropoda; class Insecta; order Diptera; family Muscidae; genus Hydrotaea; species Hydrotaea diabolus. Next base: position 28,168 of record CAUPSE010000043.1, read on the forward strand.
CAGATGTCCGGAACGTTAGCATCAATTCGTGCCCAGTAATAATTGAGGCGGCTGCACCATCCAGATCTTAGCTGCGCCAGAACCACGCGCGTCGGTAGTACCTTCTCCTCAGGTGAAATCTCCGGGGGATGGTCCCCTAGCACTACATTCACACGGTAGCTGGATAATGCTGCTGCGACATCCTTGGCGTGAATGTTGTTCAAACCTGCCTGATACTTTCGATGATCTAAAGGTTCTCTCTTATACCGCTGGACCTCTCTCTCTAGATCATGAAGATCGTACCTGATCTGCCTGGGTGGAGGCATCCTGTGCAAGAGATGGTGGTTAGGATGACTGCTGCGAAAACACCCTAGCAGGTATTGCTTAGACAACAGGAAATTGTGTCTGCGCACGGTAAGGACCTTCATCTCCTCATGTAGATGGTCCTCAGAGGACATAAGAAGACACCCTGTTGATGTTCTAAGGGCGGCATTCTGGCAAGTCTGAATTTTCTTCCACTGCGTCGTACTTACGTTCGCCGACCATACAGGTGCTGCGTAGTTTGCTACAGACCGACCTATCGCTTTGTAAGAGGTTAACAAGGTTTCTTTGTCGGCTCCCCAAGTACTGCCGGCAAGTGACTTGAGGACCTTGTTCCTACTTTTGAGTTTATCGCAGATAGCTGTAGCATGTGCAGAGGATCTAAAAAGGATGTCCAATGTGACCCCAAGGATTTTGGGGTAGTTGGTGGTCGGGATGTTGACGTCATCGACTTTCACATTGAGTGACAACCGCACCTCTGCGGTCCAAGCAGTAAACAGCGTGGCTGATGATTTGGAGGCGGATATTTTCATATTCCTCGCAGTGAAGAAACGTGCTAAGTCAGTGAGGTAAAAGTTGATTTTCTCGCAAATGTCATCAACTTTAGGTCCTGACACAATTTCAACGCCGTCTGGTGGTGCAGGAATTTTAGAGAGGTAGAGGTTAAACAGAGCCGGGGATAAAACTCCACCCTGGGGAACTCCTTGTTTAACTCTACGTGGCTTCGACTTTCTGTCTCTAAATTCTACATATGACTGGCGCCCACACATATAGTTTACGACCCAACGTTTCAAACCGGGCGGAAGGGACGGTTTGGCCTCAAACAGAGTGGCATGATTGATCGTGTCGAAGGCTTTTGTAAGGTCAAGAGCCACGAGGACCGTCCTGTCGTTAGGCTTGTTCTGGTTAAGGCCGCGACTTATACGTGTGGTGATGGCGTGTAAAGCAGTTGTTGTGCTGTGCTGCTTGCGGAATCCATGCTGATGATTAGCACTAGGAAAGTGTTCGATCAGGCTGGGGAGGAGCAGTGCTTCAAGCGTCTTTGCTACTGGAGAAAGGAGGTCGGCCTGTACGAATCTCCTTTATTGCGTCTTTGTCTGGCTTCAGTAGCGGGACCACTCTGCCCATTTTCCAGGCATCGGGAACTTTGTGAGCGGCTAGCGACAGATTGAGCACTTTGGTCATGTACTCTACTCCCGGGGTATCCAAGTGCTTTAACATCAGCATTGAGATTGCGTCCGGACCCAGCGCCTTTGATGACTTTGCGCTGCGGATGACATGGGCAACTTCGCCAACGGTAAATTGTGGTGGTGCCTCTTCGACTCGGAGATCGCGGATACGACGCAATACTCTTCTTTTCGCCTTATCACTCTCAACAAAAGCCGGTTAAAATAACACGCGCACCGCTTCGGATCTGTCACTGTTCTATCACCAAACGTGACAGCTGTCCGATCATCCTTCCTTACAGGGTTAGAGAGTGATTTGACCGTTGTGCACAACTTACCAACTCCGGAACTCAAGTTGCACTGCTTTAAGTGGTCTAGCCATTTGTTCCGCTTATATTCGTTGACCAACCTACTGATCTCGGAGTTTAGATCCCTAATTCTAAGGTCAGTAGTGTTGGAGCGATGAATGTCATCACGCTCGTCTGCGAGTCCCGCTGCCTCTGCTGGGAAGTTTAGCCGTACTTCGGGTATTCGACCAGCAGGGATATGGCGAGCGGCTGCTGCGTTAATGATGGCCCGAAACTTTTTCTCGGCTACCCGAACGTCCGACGGAATAGCTAGATTATTAAAACTGCGGTTGGTGGCTTCTCTGAAGGCCTCCCAATCAGCCTTTTTTTGATTAAGAAACGTACGGCGTTCAGAGGTTATGAAATCGGGTGGTCTATTTATGGAGAGAATTATGGGAAGGTGGTCCGATCCAAGTAAGATGACGGGTTGCCAGGTGACGTCGTTGATCAGGCCAGGCGATGCCAAAGTGATGTCTGGCGAGCTATGGCAATCGCCCAAAATCCGCGTGGGGGCGTCCTCATTCACTGTGCAGAACGTAGAGCTATCAATTTGCTCTGCCAAACCTATGCCCCTCTGGTCGTTTTCTAGGAGAGAATGCCACAGTTCGTGGTGAGCATTACAGTCTCCTAGGGCCAAGCGGTTATTGCCTTGTAGCAATGTCTGACAGATATATATATATATATATATATATATATATATATATATATATATATATATATATATATATATATATATATATATATATATATAAATATATATATATATATATATATATATATATATATATATATATATATATATATATATATATATATATATATATAATATATATATATATATATATATATATATATATATATATATATATATATATATATATATATATATATATATATATATATATATATATATATATATATATATATATATATATATATAACAAAGTCTGCTTCGCTATACTCCCTGATGTGGTTCAGACCTGAACAGTTTCTGCAGTGCACCCACTCCATGCAACGATTACTCCTTACAGACGTAGCACGATGGTGTATTCGGTTCTGACAAACCGAGCAGATCCAAGGTCCGGGGTTTTGTTCGATCCCGGCTCGGACCAGTAGTATTCGGAGCAGGCATTCCGGGAAGTGCTGCTCCCACGACGAAAAAATGGACGAACAAAAAACATATATTGTTGAGGTGACTGCCCCTGGCCGAAGAGTTTCGGGTCAATCCGGTACATAGAACCGGCAGTCGCGGGATTGTTGTCTATATTAATAATATATAATTGTGTTGGTGTGTCTTTGACAAGGAAAGCGCGGATACAACGCAATACTCTTCTTTTCGAAATCAGAAGCTTAGGCAATGAGTTGATGAGCTATCTGTTACAACGAACTGCAATACCTGAAGCTAGAAAATAGTGAACTACAATCCCCGAAGTAGCAAATAGTGAACTAAGAAGTAAATTAACTTACTCTAACTATATATATATATATATATATATATATATATATATATATATATATATATATATATATATATATATATATATATATATATATATATATATATATATATATATATATATATATATATTATATATATATACAAATGTGAATTAAATAAAAGGGATTCCAGATTAAGGACGCATATTCTAATTCAGCTCTAACTAAAGACGTATAAACTACCTTTACTGTGTATGGATCCACAAAATCTCTACAATTCCTTTTAATAAAAGCTAACTGTGAGTATGCTTTAGGCACAATAGAATTTATGTGATTTACGAATGTAAACTTCGAATCAAATATTACCCCTAAATCAACAATTTCATCAGCATTAACTAGTTTATGATCATTAAGCATATAGTCATATAAAACCGGATTTCTGCATTTAAAATATGAAACCTTGAAACATTTCTTAACATTAATTTCAAGAAAATTCTCCGAACACCATTTAGCAATACTCTGTACATCATTTTGCAAACGAAATACATCTGCTATGGATTGAATGCACAAAAATAATTTTAAATCATCGGCATAGTGCAAAATTCTTGACCACTTTATACAAGATGAAATATCATTAATAAAAAGAATAAATAGTAACGGGCCTAGAATACTTCCTTGAGGAACACCAGAAGACGCAATATAAGCGTATGAGTTCACATACTCCACAGATACAAAACTGATTCTATTAGATAAATATGTAGTTAATCATTTCAGAAAAATTCCGTGAAAACCAATTAACCTCAACTTATGGATAAGTATTGAATGAGAAATTTAATCAAATGCCTTAGATAAATCTTTGCAAATAGTATCTATTTGACAACCTTGTTCAAAACTAGAAATGCAATACTGTGAAAAAACCGCTAGATTTGTAACAGTAGAGCGACCTCTAATAAAACCATGCTGAAATGTTTTGAAATGGGTCTGTAATTCGAAACGATATCTTTTGATCCAGATTTATAAACATGCGTAACTGCTGCAATATTCCCATTATCAATAAAAACTCCCTGTTTAATCGAACTATTAAACAAAAAGAGCAAAGGAAGAGCTAATGATAAAGCAAATGCTTGCGCAAACGCCGTCAGAATCAATCCTAATGGTCGATTTTAGTCTACTTATACCGTGCAAAACATCAACTTCCTATAACTCTAACATACCAAAACTGAGAGGAGAATTAGAAAAATGCATACGACTATTCAAGCAAACACCCGGCTCAAAACTAGAACTGATAAAATCAGCAAATAGATTTACAGTTTCAGAAGTACAGTTTAAAGTTTGGTCATTAAAAAACATCCTTGAAGGATATTCAGAGATAGTTCTTTTAGAATTTACATACTGCCAAAACAGCTTTGGATTACTTTTGATATTTGTTTCAAAATTAAGAATATATTGTTTGTATAAAAACTTATTCAAAAAATTAAACTCACGCAAGGTACGCTCATAACATGCCTTATAATTTAAACAACCAGTGACTTTATAGAGTTTGTATTGCTTATTTCTCTGGTTTTTTAATCTTTTAAGCCTTAAGTGTACCACGGCTATTTATAGATTCGAGGCTTTAAAGATGGCACATTATTTGAAATAATATAATTAATCCGTAGCAAGAACTTAACATAACAATACGTAACATTTTTTTATCGAAAATTTGCGTCCAGCTAGTATCTGCAATCAATTCATTTATAAGTTCAAAATTACATCTCTTAAAATCGAAACCACTTCGGGAATTTATCATAATATAAATTCAATAGAGATTTCTAATGGCACGTGATGCATGTCAGCCTTCGAAAAAGGAGTCAGACACTCATTTACTACATACTTTAAATCACGACTTATAAAAACTAAGTCTAAGATGTTTGATAAACGGTTATAAAACCAATTAACCTGTTCTAAATTTAAACAAAAAAATCCATCAACAACATTAATTTCAAAAGATTGATTTACATAAGAAGGAATAAGAGATTCTGAATTAGGCGAACAGGACCAAGCCAATTTGCTAAGATTGAAATCTCCTACCACGAAAAGCTCTGAATTCAAATTTGAAGAAGCTAAACCTATGATATTTTGCATATGAGCATCATAAACACTATCACTACTAGGTGGTATGTATGATACAGCTAAAAGTAAATTACTATATAAACCTTTTACAGATATACATAATTGATCAAGCATCGTATCCATATCAGACAGCACACAAAGCGAAGAAATAAGAGTTTTCTTTACTGCGACCAAAACACCTCCACCTTTTCCACACTTACTCCTTAAGTAGTCACGATCCTAACGATAAGTCCGGAATAAAGAAGCACTAAATAACTCCTAACCTTCAAAATCCGCGTTTAGCCATGTTTCAACTAAAACGATAACATCAAAATCCGCATGAACTGAAGCATCATAGACTTTATTTACTTTAGTTCTCATTCCGCTCATATTTTGAAAATAAATATTTTTTTTTTTTATATAAGCTTTATTTGAATTATTGAATCTGCTCCAAATGAGCCTAACAATAAGTATACGAATCTTAAGTATAATTCAATAATGAATCCTAGTATGGATTTCTTGTAATGTGGATCTCTGCTTATTGGCAGGAATTTTAATTAATTTGGTCAAAATAGTATATAACTGGTATGGATCACATGTCTGAGAATTTTAAACCTAGTTTGGCTTAAACCTCGTGATAAAGGGCGAGAGGACCCTTACAGTCATTTACAGAGTGTTCGCGATATTATGTAGAGTGAAGAACTCTAGTTATGTATGTATAACGGATAACTCTAGAATAGCAGAGTGGACGACGTAATTTAGGCTATGTTGGTTTTTCGTGTTGACTGTTTTAAGGATCACTTATGAGAGCATTTAAGCCACGTGACGTAGAATAAAGGATTCTACACAGTCTTTTTTGAGTGTTCGTCCGCGATTGATATTGACTGTTTTAAAGATCACGTATAAGAGCATTTAAGCCACGTGACGTAGAAAAAAGAATTCTACACAGTCTTTCGGGCGCGTGTGTTCGCGATTACTGTTACGGATGAAGCACAAGTGCAGTTGGTGTTCTCTTTGTGCTTTATATTGATTTTTTGAATTGCCTCTTTGACTAGAGGAATTTTCAAGTCTCGGTGGATGTTTTCATTCCTCATATACCAAGGGGCACCGGTAATAAGCCGCAATGTCTTCGATTGGACTCTTTGGATTTTGTCGAGATTGCTGGAGCTTGCATTGCCCCATAGCTGGGCACCGTATAACCAGATAGGTTTGATTGCACTGTTGTATAGCAGGACCTTATATTCAAGGCTTAGTTTTGAGTTCGCGTTTAGGAGCCAGTGAAGTTGATGGACCTTAAGTTCCAGTTGAGTTTTCTTGGCTTCGATATGACTTCTCCAGGTGAGTCGGCGATCCAGGTGGATTCCAAGGTATGAAACATGATCAGATTGAGAAAAAGGGATATTGTTTAGTTTCAATGTCGGACAAGTGCTAAAATTCAGTGTGAAAGTTACCTGTGTGCATTTAGCCTCATTGACTTTTATTCTCCAAACAGAGAGCCAAGATTCTACTCGTCTGAGATGTACACCTAGATTCATAGATGCAATATCCTGTTCTTTATGTGTGGCCATTATAGCGGTATCATCGGCAAAAGTAGATGTTAGCACGTTTGGGCTGGTAGGGATATCTGCGGTTAACAGAAGGTAAAGGATAGGCCCCATGACGCTTCCCTGGGGAACACCTGCTAGTATTTCGTGGTCATCGGTGACGTGTTGTTCACATTTGACTCTGAATCTGCGGTTTTCTAAGTAAGACTCAAGAATTCGATGCGTATTTGCCGGTAAGTATTTGCAAATTTTGTAGGTCAAGCCAAAGTGCCAGACTTTCTCAAATGCTTGAGCAACATCCAGGAATACGGCGCAGCAATATTCTCGCCGTTCAAATGATTTTTCAATTGCTTGGATCAGACGGTTTACTTGTTCGATAGTGCTGTGACCTTCCCGGAATCCAAACTGATGATCTGGTATTATGTTATTTGACACGAGGAACGGTTTTATTTTCGATAAAAGAACTTTTTCAAATAGTTTCGATAAGCAGGGAAGCAAACTGATCGGCCTGTATGAGGAAGGTATTGATTTGTCCTTTCCTGGCTTTAAAATCATCTGAATCAGAGAAATTTTCCACACTTTAGGAAAGTAACCATGTCTCAAAATAGAGTTAAATAATTTTGCCAGGAACTTCACAGCAATATAGGGAAGTTCCAAGATCATTTTGGGCGTGATAAGATCATATCCAGGTGCTTTACCTGGATTCACGGTTTCTTTAATGACATTCAGAACTTCATTTGCGTTAGTAAACAATGGTATTACGGCAGACATTTTATCATCAGGTGGAAGGAGGTCGCTACTTGCAGGATTTGGGAGAAATACCTGGGACAGATGGTTTGCAAAAACATTGGATTTTTCCTCTTCTGATATTGCCCACTTGCCATTTGCGTCGCGTATTGGAAATTGCGTTTCGGTGGGCATACTAGTATTTCTTAATGTTTTCCATAATGAGAATTTGGTTGAAGCAGTCGGAGTTAAACTTCCAATGAAACTAGCATGCTGTCTACTGTCTTCATTTCTAAGTGCGCTTTGCAACCGTTTAGTAGCTTCAGTCAGTCTTAGTCGGGCCGCTGGTGAGCTATTTCCTGCCATTCGCGACGGAACCTCCTTTTTTCACTTACAAAGTGCTCTATTTCACGGTTTGTGCAAGTATTTAAACTATTTGTCGCTTTTATTTGTCTGTGTGTAGCGTGAATGGCCGCCTGTTATAGGATCACGTTCAAGTTGGATACGTTGTTATCGATCTCTTCCGCGTTAGAAATTAGATGATTCGAATCTAAATGACTACTATTGTACTTCCTGTATTTTAACCAGTTAGTTGTGTATGAAGTAAGCCTTAGTGGGTCGTCTACAAGTACTGTCTTCTCGTGAAGAAGAAATATAATTGGCGAGTGGTCTGACGATAAGTCAGTGCAGGTACTAGCAGATAATTTAGATTTACTAACTCCTCTTATTATACCGAAGTCTATCAAGTCAGGCTTTTTGTTAATATCAGAAGGCCAATATGTAGGTTGACTGGGAGATATAAAGTCCAATTTATTTTGACGTCGCATTAAACATTTATACAGCTGGTTTCCCCTAGGGTTTGCTAAACGGGATCCCCAGTGCGTATGTTTGGCATTGTAGTCACCAGCAGCAATAAAGTTGCGTCCGAGACCATTGAAAAAGTTCAGAAGTATATCTTTTGATATCGCGAACCGCGGGGGGAAATATATTGCTGAAATGGTAAGAAAACTACCTTGATTCTGGATACGAATTGTTGTCGCTTGAAGGTAGTTTTGTGAGACTCCTTCAGCGACTTCATGTTTCATACGTTTTCGTATTAGGATACCTGTGCCCCCATGAGCCTTACCGTCGGGGTGGTGAGTACCATAAAATCTAAAATTAGGTATCTGAAAATTGTATTTGTCTGTGAGATGAGTTTCTGATAGTAGCATTATATCAATATTCTGCCGATCTAGGTACTCGGTCAGTTCGTGTCTATGTTGGTTCACACCGTTTGCGTTCCATGTACATATCTTAAGAGGGCCTATTTTTTGATAAGTAGAGTTTGAATTAACTGATTCTGGTTTCGCATGAATTCTTGCATCATTGATTGCATAGTTGACATGAACATGTTTATACTCTGTACCAGTTGTTGAATCATTGAATCAGAGTTACCATTTTGTTGCACTGGGGCATTAGGTGTATGCGCCCTTAGAACATTCGCGTATGTTATACCGTTTGTAATACCGTTTCCGTCGCTAGAGTAAACTGGAGTCTGTTGGATGTCGATTATAGGGTTCGGCGCGTTTCGGTTAGAATTGAGTTTACGCTTCTCTTCTAGTTTATGCTTACGTTCTTTGTAAACCCTACAACCTCTGTAGTTTGCGGTATGTTGTTCCCCGCAATTACTGCACTTTTTCTGTTCCTGCGATTTTACTTTGCAGACGGATGATTGGTGTAGATCACCACATACAACACAAAAGGTTGGCAAAGTGCAGTATGATTTTGTGTGTCCATACTCTTGACAATTTTGGCATTGAACGGGACCACTTCTTCTGTGGGGTTCTTCGACCGTAATTCTTCTATATAACAAATATTGAAGTTTGTATATAAGATGAACTTCATTTTTCTTTAGTTTCCGCGAGTCAGGTTGAAGTTCGACCTTGAACATTGGTTGGGGAACCTTTTTATTGTTAAGAATGTTTACCACGGAGTGAACGTTAAAATTCTCTTTTTCCAGTGCTCGTTTTACTTCATCTGGTCCTACAAATGATTCAATGCCTTTTAAGATTACCGCGATACCCTTACTACTCTTTAGACGATACGTGTAAAAATTTTTATTTCTATCGTTAAAATAACTAGAAATAGCGCGAAAGCCGTTTTCGGTGTATGCCTGAATTTTTGTCTCGTTAATGTTCCCTTTCTTTATGGGCACTATGTGAAAGCCACCACTACCAACAAGTTGGGCAATGATATTTACTAGCTCGAGCTACTCTCACGTAGGTATATTGGGGGCGGCCTTGGAGATGCGGCATTTGCCGAAGAAGAAGACTGAGGTCCTTCTTCGCTCAGCAATGCAAACCGGTTCTTACCCGTGACGGACGTTGGTGGTTCTTCACCGTTCACAGTTTTGCAACTTTTTTTGTTAGTTACCTTTGGCAGGGCTGGATTTACGCTTTATAGTAATGTAGCGATCCATGCCTGTCTGTACCGCCTTTAATGGTTTGTCGTTGTTTCCCTGTGTTATTTCTATGTTCGCTGTGCTTCCACCTTCTTTGTTATTATTGTTGTTGCTAGCACTGCCTGGTGAGAGAGTTTGTCTTAGTGGCGCTACCTCTCTCATTCCATTGTTTACATCTGCATTTATCGCGAAGTATGCATTCCGCGAACTTACACTGCAGAAAGAGTGTCTGCGTTGTTCTAACTTTTGAGTGAGACGATGGCTCATCAAGCTGTGAGTTTGTATAGCTGTGTGTGCCTTTTTTGTTTTGGTTGTTTTGTTACACTGATTCTAACACAACTGGATTTGTTGTTTAACTCAAAATTTTATTTTGTCAAAAAACTGCTTGAATTCCTTACAAGTTAATACTTATTATGAATTCAAACAATTTTAGATTACTATTTTCCCGGCAATTAAGTTTTTTTTTGCACTTTTCCTACTTGTTTTATTTTATTAGAATTAATTTCCGAGAGGAGTTCTTTTAACGACCGTTCTCTTCGAGCGCGGAGAGTTTATTCAAATAAATATTTAACTTTTGGAACGCATTAACTCCATTGATTACGATTTTTTCTCGATAGCATGTTGTTTCGGAAAAAAATCAAAACGCTTTACTGTTACATCCGAAGGCCACAAAGACGGTTTAAAAATATCATTATAAAAACCTGCGGATATACCGAGTTTGAAAGAAATTCTCTTCATGGCATTTAAGTCAGCATCCTTTTTCACTAATTTATAGCACTCCAAATTAGATTTATGAACATATATGAGTTTCTCAACATAGTTCAAAATTTGTTCCTCAGTAACAGTAGGCTTAAAAGGCGAAAGATGAACCCACTTTCTGTTAACAACATCCCCCAATTCGTTGTTGTTATTGTCTCCAAAAACGACACGTTTACGTTTCTTTTTTCCTTTGACATTAACCCACGGCACATTGTTAACTGGGATATAACCGTCGGGTTGAAACTCCTCATTAGCAGCAGCAGTCAAATTCGCAGAGGCGTTAGCAGCGTTAATAGCAGTAACATTCATACGAGCATCATTAGGCAATACATTAGAAGAAGACGACTCACTCACTTCACACACAGCACTAACAACAGAGGCGTTAGCAGCGTTAACAGCAGTAACATTCAAAAGAGCATCATTAGACAATACATTTGAAGGAGACAACGCACTCACTTCACGCACAACAGTAACAACAAAATCGTTTGAGTGACCAAAACGATTTTCAGCATCTTTAACAGCAAAAACAGCAGCAGCATTAGAATTATCGATACAGTTACCATTAGAGAGAGTGACAGCATTAAAACCAGAAAAATGAGAAGTAGAAGCCGACCGTAAACGACCCTTGGATTGATGAACATTAGACGATGATCTGGCCTCCAACGGAGTTCTTTTTTGTTGTAAAAAACTCTCTGCACTTTTTCCATTACACGCAAATATTAGAAATTGATTTTTTAGCTCTCTGACTTCACTTGATAAAGCCGAGACTGAAGCAACCAAATCTTTAGAAACATTGACACAATCATTGCAATTGTAAACAATGTTTCTCGATGACTTCAACAGCTTGTATTCATTTTCAGTTTAAATATATATATATATATATATATATATATATATATATATATATATATATATATATATATATATATATATATATATATATATATATATATATATATATATATATATATATATATATATATATGTTAATGTTTCGTACTTGTCTTGTGCGATGTCACGAAAATTAAGTACTCATTTTATGGGTAAACCATTCAAGTTTATTGCTCAAAACAGACTGAACTAAAATACAAAATATTCTTATCATGAAGCTAGCCTTAACCTATAATCGCTGAGCCAGCACTTATGTTAAAGCGGATTGGGTTTCGGGTGTCGGCGCATGGAATGTTTGCGGTAGCATAATTGTGCCAAAGTTGCGAAAGTAGCTGAACATGCACCGCTGACTGTGAATTGCATGATCACCGGGTCAGTGAACTATGCCTGGCCGGATGTGTTAACTCCTCCTTCGCTAGATTGAAGGCCGCCCTCGGTTTTCCTTAAAGTGTCCAGTACAATTTTCAGGGACGAAATCTGTTTCTTTTTGTTTGAATTTTGATACCTCTTGCGAATTAAAAATCCGATAGCCAGAGCGATGATGGTGAGTACGCTGAACGCCGTAGGCCATACCATTAGTTTCTTTTCGACGTTGTTAATGTAGTGTAGGTTGTCGAAGTTCAACCTCTGAAGATAGGGCAAGCTCAAAATCTCCTGGTGTCCGGTTATATTTAACATAGTCGATGATGCGGAGCCTGGGTGTCGTCGTATGATGTTTTTTGTGTTTCTGAATTGAGACCCATTTATGTGAACTTCATCGGCAAATGTCAGCAGGAAGGTGCCATGAATAAGCTTGTCAGTTTCATTGCCTATCCTTACTGTAGCTGTGTCTTCATATATTATGATGATACCATCGTCTACCACCTCCAATGGCACTAGGTGACTGGGACGGGTATTGCATTGTGCAATGCCTCCAGAATGTAGTTGTTGCGCACAAGTTGTGAAGGGTAGATCTTTGCAAAACGTAGCGGTAAGTGTAGCAGTACAATTTCCAATTGGCATGATTTTATTTTCACAGTCCGCCACATTATCATATCCAGCAAAATGCAGTATGGTACCATTTCGCTGAACAGGAAACAGAGTTATCTTTTTACAAACAATGCTAGGATCAGGATACTTAATAATAAAGTGTATAAATTTATAATCTAACAGAACAGTGACAAATGAAACTTCCATAAGGTCTGCTATTGTTATACTGGTAGAGTGCTCCTTTAAAATTTGATTTAAATCTTCTGAATCAAGCATTGCCGGGTTAATAATTTGGATTTTTGCGAGTGTTATTGATAACATTAACATTTCAAGTTCTGAGATTACGATTCTATTCCATGCTAGTAAATTTTCGTAAAGGTGTCCTGTTTCTATTTGCTTTTCCTTTGCAAATTTCATGATAGTATTTATAGATTCCGTTATATTATTAATCTTTTCCTGAACTCTTGTGTTAATAACTGCCTGTCGGTTAATTGATTCATTAATCTCTTGTTGCCGAAATTTTAGTGCTTCAAAGTCAGCAAAATCAGGAGTCCCGGCAACAACTTTAAGAGCTGTTCCCAAAATATTAAGACTCCGTGTCTGCCTATGGTGAATGGTTACAGTTTCTAGCAGTGATGTAATATGACCTATATCGGATTCAAGGATTTTTTTCATATGGGACAGAGGGAATTGATTTATGAGTGATTTGTCTCCTCGACAATTTCCGAGTACATGGCTAAGTCCGATGAATGTCTTAGGAACTTAAATTCCTTCCAAATAACTGTATTTCCATCCGTTAAGGGAATGTAGTCCGAATTCGAGTAGTCCACAATCTTTCCAGTTGTTGCTGTTACAAAAAGTAACACAAGTAGGATCCGAGCCCTAGAGAAAGATACAGGATAGGGTGAGTATTGAGCGCTTTTTTTTATCTTAAATTGTCCTTATGGACCTCCCTCCCCCTAATTAGGACCGTTGATCCCAGGTCGGCTTCTACTGTGACTTCTTCAAACAAAGGTGTTAATTTATTACCAAGTCTTTTATTTAATCTCAGAAATACTTTGTCGCCTACTTGAAAAGTTCTGTCTCTTCTGTCGGTGTTATGTCTTTCCAGCGAAAGTAATTGAGCTTTAGCAATTTTGTCCCTTATTTCTGCTTCAAATTCTGGTGAAGATGAGTGTATTATATCAATTGGTCTCCTGTCCACAACGGAGTGGACGGATCTGTTGTATTCTATTGTTGCCTGTAGTATTATCTCAACTGTGTCGCTCAAGTGTTTTTCCAATTTTAGACATGTAGCAATTTCCGATAGCGTACTATGGAATCTTTCTACTTGCCTGTTTGAACTGCTATAGAGAGGCGGAGAATTAATAATTTCTACGTCAAAATGATTTTTCAAAAGTGATTTAATTGTTCCTGAATTTAAAGATGGCTCATTATCGCAATATACGATCTTTGTGCGGGGGTAGAAATTCATGAGTTGTAAAATGCATGGCTCGATGTCAACTATGGTCCTAGAAGCAATAGGTTGAACAATTGCAAATTTCGAAAACTTATCGACACATGTCAGGAAATATTTGGTTTGAGTTGTATAAATATCAATATGGAGGATCTCTCCAGCTTGGTTAGGGACGGGCGTTTTGCCAATACACTGTTTCTGTGGATGTCGATCAAATTTGGCTTTGTTACAAATTCTACAGTTTGCGACAATTTCCTTTGTCAAACGAGTCATTTTTGGGAAGAAATAATCTTGCAGAATTTGTTTTACGTTTTCCTGAACTGCTCTATGAGCTCTGCCATGTTCAGCGACTATTATTTCTCTTTGCTCATTTTCATCATGAACATCAATAACCAGCTTGTTCGAATGCCAAAATTTAGCTGTTGGGAAGGTTTCGACCAATTTATTTTGGATAAATGCTAATGTTGGTAAGTCGCACTTGATTGCGTTGACAACGTCATTATTAACTGCATCGCACACTTTTTCTATCAGGTTTTCCCTGTCAGTAAAGTATATGATATGTCTAGTTTTTTGTCCGAACATAATTTTGATATTTCGTGAATCTACCACGCCCTCGTCAATAATTATCTGATTTCGGTAACAATTTACTGGTTTGTCAGTCGATTCAATAGCGTATGTTAGCGAAAGTTCACTGTGTACAGTGGCCAGATCAGAGGGAACATTTTCTTCCAAAGCGTGAACATTTTGTCTCGATAGTGCATCAGCAATAAAATTTTCCTTCCCTGGCTTATAGAAAATTTTAGCGTTATGCTCGTCGATAAATGCTTTCCATCTCTTTATTTTCGCGTTCGTATTTCTATCTGAAACCGCGAATGTTAGTGGCTGGTGATCAGTATAAATGTTCAAGTTCTTTACCCCATACAAATAATTTCTTAGAGATTTTAGAGCCCATACTATGGCAAGTAGTTCACGCTCGTTTGTCGCGAAGTTTAGCTCGTCAGCCTTTAACGTTCTCGAAATCATTGTAATTGGCTTCTTGTCTTGAGATAAGACTGCACCTAGGCCAGACGATGAAGCGTCTGTCGTCAAGTCAAATGATTTTTGATAGTCGGGATATAGGAGCATGACGTCCTCTGAAACTAGGATATCTTTTAATTTTTGAAAAGCTGAGCATTGTTTTTCGTCCAAATGAACAGATATTTTCCTTGATTGTGTCGCACTTACTTTTCCGTTGTCCCCCTTCAGCTCCTCCGTTAGTGGTTTAGCTATGGACGCGAAATCTTTTATGAAACATCTATAGTAGCCCGCTAGGCCAAGGAATGATCTTAAATAGAACAACGTTGTAGGTTGCTCGAACTTTGTGATTGCTTCTACTTTGCTGGGGTTGGTTGTGATACCCCCACGAGATACCACGAATCCAAGATACTCAACTTTTTCTTTAAAAAAGATAGACTTTTCCCGTGATACCCTCATGTTTGCATTATACAGTCTGTCCAAAACCTCTGCGATGTGCTTTACATGATCTACGTAAACGTAGCATGATTTTCCGATCTGCTCTCGTAGCACATCGTCAATAGCTCGCTGAAAAATTCCTGGAGCGTTTTTGAGGCCAAAGGGAAGCCTGCAAAATTCGTACTTCCCATTTCCTACGGAAAATGCTGTTTTTTTCCCTGTCTTTCTCTGCCAGGAGGATTTGATGAAATACTGATTTCAGATCGAGTGTAGTGAAGTATTTTGCTTTCCCAAGATTTGAGAGGATAGCAACTATATTCGGGATAGGATACTTATCATCAACCGTTTTTCTCGTCTTCTGTTCGAATTGTGGCGATGATATTCGTGTTATACGGGAGTGCTTCATTTGGGTCAGCAAATACAGATATTCTTTCCTTCAACATTTTTTTAAAATTTTCATCTATTTCTAGTTGAACTTCTATGTTTTCGATTTCCGTAAAATTTGCACTTGCGCATTTTCTGAATTTAATTATTTCGGATCCAGATCGGGTATTTAAAGTTTTATTCTTAAAGTCCAAGGTGGCATTTACTCTATTTAATAGATCAAGCCCAATTATTCCATCAAAACTTGATAAATTTGGAAGCAAAAAGAATTCTGTTGTGACATCGAAAAGATGCAGAAGGCATTTTTCCTGAACGGTGTTAAAGCCATGAATTGACCTAACCAAAAACTTTTCTTTTACTGAGGTTACGTTTTTTAATTCTGGGATAGATTTTATATAGTTTTTGGAGGCGCCTGTGTCCAAAAGCAATTTAATTGTTCTACCTGCTATCGTTCGCTCTATAAACGGCAGCAGGGAGCTTTGTCTAAAAAGTTCAACTCTTGAAGCTGAATTTCATCGTCTACATCTGTTACCTCTGGCCTAGCAATATCCTGATATTCTTCTTGGTATTCTTCTTCCTCTTGGTTTCCGAAATTGTTTGACTGTGAGATATGATTTACTCTTTGTTGTTTAAGACCGGTATATCTTGCTGTGCCACTATTTGCCCTTTTTGAAGCCTGATTGGTATATGAAAGATAGGTATCATTACCATTTTGGGTCGGTTGTCTGAACCGGGATGAATTGCCAATGTCCATTGGTTGGGGTGGTTCCTGTGTCACGTTTTGATTATAATCCCGCGTCTTTTGCCTAAAATATGGGTTTTTCCCCGGTTGGGAAGTATTATTTTCGAAGGGCACATGTTTTTGCTGTCTATGCTCGTTGCGGTGAGCCTTTTCCTCGATGCTTCTTGCAAAATTATTCGCGAATTGAAAACGCTCATGATTTGACTCAACCTCTTGGGCTAAGGCCAAAGCTGATGGCAGATCTTTTGGTCGTGCCGAAAAAAGAACGTCGCTAAGAGCTTTTTTGTTCCCGAGATGAATACTCGCAGTGCATCTGCTCTGTATTTTTCATTAAGAGAGGAAGGTATGGCAGAGTCATATGTCATTATCGCCTTATTTATTAAGAGCGTTAATTTCTTTTCTATTTCTTCATAGTATTGAATTATTGTCAAGTTTCCTTGACGAAGAATAGACAGCTCCTGCTCTATCAAATAAATTGGCCGCTTATCAGCGTAAGTAAAATCAAGTCTATTAATAATCGCCTTGAAATTAAATGGTGTGTCATATGAAGACAGTACCATATCGGCGGGGCCCTTGATCTTATTTCTAATTATACCCAAGGCTTGGTAATGTTTGGAACTTCCCACATAATTTTCGAATACTTTATATGCGGTATGCGCAGCCTTCCGCCATGAAACATATGTTTCGATTTTGCATTCAAAATCAGGCAAAGATTTTACGATGTCTAGTGTTTCGTCACACTCTACGCCGGAAGTTATTACAGCGTCGGTAAAAACTTCCACCTCTGGCGCTGATACTAATGTTTTACGGATTTTATTTTCCATTTCCAGAAGCCTTTGCTCGAATACTCTCGTTTGATTCTCAAGTGCAGAATTAACTGCGAACTCTAATAGAGTTTTCATATCGGACTGATTAAATGGCATTTTCGGATGAATTTCGCTCGGTCCAAATACAGTTTTCAAATATGCCACTAATTTATCAACTTCACTATCACACATGAAGTGGATTTACGTTTAACTAGCCGTAATAAAAACTCGCAAAAATCAATTACAACTCGCACTGAATTTATAATTTTATTTTCCTTTTCCTCTTTTTTTTAAGGAAGCACTCTACTTACATTTTTCAAGGTTTTTTTTGAAAGATTATTTGTTGTTTTCCCACGTAGCGCGTGGCCGTTGTTGCTGCTGCTGTGTTTTTTCGTGTTGTTTCTCCACGTAGCACGTAGCCGTTGCTGTTGTCTTTGTAGTTGCGTGTGACTGCAACGATGTTGATTTGTTTTGGGTGAGTGAGTTTTGCTCCACCGATGGGCGCCAGTTAATGTTTCGTACTTATCTTGTGCGATGTCACGAAAATTAAGTACTCATTTTATGGGTAAACCATTCAAGTTTATTGCTCAAAACAGACTGAACTAAAATACAAAATATTCTTATCATGAAGCTAGCCTTAACTTATAATCGCTGAGCCAGCACTTATGTTAAAGCGGATTGGGTTTCGGGTGTCGGGTGGAATGTTTGCGGTAGCATAATTGTGCATGATCACCGGGTCAGTGAACTATGCCTGGCCGGATGTGTTAACTTATATATATATATATATATATATATATATATATATATATATATATATATATATATATATATATATATATATATATATATATATATATATATATATATATATATATATATATATATATATATATATATATATATATATATATATATATATATATATATATATATATATATATATATATATATATATATATATATGCATATACTTAAATATATACAGGAGTATAACTTTATCCGAAGAAATATTTATATTGCTTTCTGACTTTTTCTAACCCTGTATGAAACTTCAAATTAAACAAAAATCCATAAACCCAAATTATATACATATATATATATAATTTGGGTTTTTGGATTTTTGTTTAACATGAAGTTTCATACAGGGGTAGAAAAAGTCAGAAAGCAATATAAATATTTCAAATTAACTAAAAATTCTGATAACACAGATTGGCTAAAGAGACGCAAGAGCTATGATTCACTGTGTCGAATGCTTTTGTAAGGTCAAGAGCCACGAGGGCCGTTGGGCTTTTTCTGGTTAAGACCGCAATTAATACGTGTGGGGATGGCGTGTAAAGCAAATATTGTAATGTGGAGTTTGTTTGTGAACAGCATAAGGAAGGTGCTCGATCAGGCTGGGGAGGAACTGTGCCTTAAACGTCTGCTACTGGGGAAAGCAAGGAGATCGGCCTGTACGATTCTCCTTTGCTTGCGTCTTTGTCAGGCTTCTGTATCGGTACCACTCTGCACATTTCCAGGCATCGGAGACGAAGTGATAGACTCGCAACAGATTGAGCACTTTAGTCATGTACTCCACTACCGCGGTATCCAAGTGCTTCAACATCAGAATTGAGATTTCGTCCGGACCCAGCGCCTTTGATGACTTTGTGCTGCGGGTGACATGGGCAACGATAAATTGTGTTGCTGTGTCTTTGACAAGGAAAGCGCGGATACAACGCAATACTCTTCTTTTCGAAATCAGCAGCTTAGGCAATAAGTTGATGAGCTATCTGTTATGAAATTTACAACGAACTGCAATACCTGAAGCTAGAAAATAGTGAACTACAATTCTCGAAGCTAGCAAATAGTGAACTAAGAAGTAAATTAACTAACTCTAATTGTGATTTAGCTAATAATGTTAATCATATAAATGATCAGTATGTAACTGAAGAAGAAGAACTTTAATTTGATCGTGTAAAAGTAAAAAAAAAATAAAAGCAAAGCAAAGCACACGAAAGACAATCTCAGAGTATTGAAGTCGAAAAACCAATACAACAAAATAATAATAATAATAAAATAATTGAAAATCCACAACTAATTGAACCACAACCACAAAAAATACCGGAAAAAGCCAACACTTCGCAACATAACATTCTCGGAAATAAAACAAATTCTTAAATCCGCCAACATAATAAAATATAATATTGTTGCAAGGCATAATAACATTTGGAGATTAATACTCTACTTATAAATGCTAACGATTATAGGAATTTGTCGGAGTTTCTTAATAACACAGAAACTTAACAGTATATTTATGAAAACAAAGTTGAATGACCACATAAAGTTATGGTCCGTGGAATACATCATTCGTGCACCAAACAATGAATTATTAAAGATGTGCAATGACAAGGTTTTCATTAATTAGATGCAGTAAATATGGTTAAAAAAGCACGAAGAGAAAACGGTATAACTATAAAAAAATTTCCGTTATTTACGATAAAATCTTCAAATGAAGATGATATTAAAAGAATTTATGAAATTAAGTTCGTCAATTATTCTTAAGTAAAAATAGAACCACAAAAACGTACTTCAAACCTAAAAAGTACTGTCAAAGGAAACCATACGGAAAACACAATAATAATGAATGCGCGCGTCAAATAATGGAATTGGCAAACTACAGAGGATTTGAAGTGGAAAAAGATTTGCAAAAAAAAAAAAAAAAAATATATATATATATATATATATATATATATATATATATATATATATATATATATATATATATATATATATATATATATATATATATATATATATATATATATATATATATATATATATATATATATATATATATATATATATATATATATATATATATATATATATATATATACAGGAGTATAACTTTATCCGAAGAAATATTTATATTGCTTTCTGACTTTTTCTAACCCTGCATGAAACTTCAAATTAAACAAAAATCCATAAACCCAAATTATATACATATATATAATTTGGGTTTATGAATTTTTGTTTAACATGAAGTTTCATACAGGGGTAGAAAAAGTCAGAAAGCAATATAAATATTTCAAATTAACTAAAAATCCTGATAACACAGCTTGGCTAAAGAGACGCAAGAGCTATGATTCACTGTGTCGAATGCTTTTGTAAGGTCAAGAGCCACGAGGGCCGTTCTGTCGTTGGGCTTTTTCTGGTTAAGACCGCAATTAATACGTGTGGGGATGGCGTGTAAAGCAAATATTGTAATGTGGAGTTTGTTTGTGAACAGCATAAGGAAGGTGCTCGATCAGGCTGGGGAGGAACTGTGCCTTCAACGTCTGCTACTGGGGAAAGCAAGGAGATCGGCCTGTACGATTCTCCTTTGCTTGCGTCTTTGTCAGGCTTCTGTATCGGTACCACTCTGCACATTTCCAGGCATCGGAGACGAAGTGATAGACTCGCATCAGATTGAGCACTTTAGTCATGTACTCCACTACCGCGGTATCCAAGTGCTTCAACATCAGAATTGAGATTTCGTCCGAACCCAGCGCCTTTGATGACTTTGTGCTGCGGGTGACATGGGCAACGATAAATTGTGTTGCTGTGTCTTTGACAAGGAAAGCGCGGATACAACGCAATACTCTTCTTTTCGAAATCAGCAGCTTAGGCAATAAGTTGATGAGCAATCTGTTATGAAATTTACAACGAACTGCAATACCTGAAGCTAACAAATAGTGAACTACAATTCTCGAAGCTAGCAAATAGTGAACTAAGAAGTAAATTAACTAACTCTAATTGTGATTTAGCTAATAATGTTAATCATATAAATGATCAGTATGTAACTGAAGAAGAAGAACTTTAATTTGATCGTGTAAAAGTAAAAAAAAAAAAATAAAAGCAAAGCAAACGAAAGACAATCTCAGAGTATTGAAGCCGAACAACCAATACAACAAAATAATAATAATAATAAAATAATTGAAAATCCACAACTAATTGGACCACAACCACAAAAAATACCGGAAAAAGCCACCACTTCGCAACATAACATTCTCGGAAATAAAACAAATTCTTAAATCCGCCAACATAATAAAATATAATATTGTTGCACGGCATAATAACATTTGGAGATTAATACTCTACTTATAAATGCTAACGATTATAGTAATTTGTCGGAGTTTCTTAATAACACAGAAACTTAACAGTATATTTATGAAAACAAAGTTGAAAGACCACATAAAGTTATGGTCCGTGGAATACATCATTCGTGCACCAAACAATGAATTATTAAAGATGTGCAATGACAAGGTTTTCATTAATTAGATGCAGTAAATATGGTTAAAAAAGCACGAAGAGAAAACGGTATAACTATAAAAAAATTTCCGCTATTTACGATAAAATCTTCAAATGAAGATGATATTAAAAGAATTTATGAAATTAAGTTCGTCAATTATTCTTAAGTAAAAATAGAACCACAAAAACGTACTTCAAACCTAAAAAGTACTGTCAAAGGAAACCACACGGAAAACACAATAATAATGAATGCGCGCGTCAAATAATGAAATTGCAAAAGTGTATTAACTGCCAGGACACTTCCCGGCAAACTGGAAAAATTTGGGTTTATGGATTTTTGTTTAAATTGATGTTTCATACAGGGGTAGCAAAAGTCAGAAAGCAATATAAATATTTCTACAGATAAAGTTATACACACACACACATATATATATATATATATATATATATATATATATATATATATATATATATATATATATATATATATATATATATATATATATATATATATATATATATATATATATATATATATATATATATATATATATATATATAAATGAAACATCAATTTAAACAAAAATCCATAAACCCAAATTAACTACAAATCCTGACAACACTATATATATAATTTGGAAATGACAGTTATATATATAAACCCAAATGCGTCAGCTGTACTTTTTAAGTAAATTTCATAATTTAGCACGATGTCGTTTAAAACAGTCGTTATTTGTTTGGCATTTAGTACTATGTAATAACTAATGATAGATGTTGGAGATAAAGTGCTGCTCGAGAACGTTGTATTTACGTGGGCAAATGTGTGAAGAAAACTTGAAAAGTTTACAACAGTTGTTATCATTCGTTACAACAGCAGTACTCATTCGTTACTTTCAACAATTGCAGCAAGGCTTTCTGAAGAGGGTTGTCACGGACCCGAAATCATGATAAAAGTAGTGTGCAGTCACGAAAATAAATGTCACTTTGCCATTGTGTTAAAAACTTGTCTTCTATTTAAATATAGAAGCAAGAGGTCTTGAGCCGGTTTAATCCCTGTTCAATGTGTCAAAGCAACAGACCGAAATAAAACAAACGAGCTAGATATACGTAAATGCACGGCACGACTCTACAATAATTTCACTAACTGCAATTATGAAGAGCGTACGTGTGCTTTTCCATTATTACAGTAATTTTTTTTTGGCGTTTTAAAGGACTATAACTGTCTCGAACAAATACTACATTGACGTCACTGACTAGTTATGTTCTTGTCAGTGTGTAATGAGATCTGAGAAAGAGGGATGCAAATATTGGTACAATCAATTGTACACTATTGGTATATTTTTGCATTGAATTTTATTTATATTCCATCAAAAAATATTTTCCCAATAGAACGATTCTGGAAATCGTATTCGTAATTGTAATACCCTACGTAATAATATTAAGACACGGTTCACAAGGTATTGATCATTTTTTTAATATAAGATCACGGATGAACAATACACACTACGTTATACACAGTCTAATGATTTTGCTGTAATTTCCAGAACCATATTCTTTCTTTCTGCACGTTGCCACCTGTCCTCAATTTCTTGGCATCGAGCAGTGTTGCCACATCCCTCCTATTTTTTAAATCTAGGTATTGCTTGTTGACAATGGTGATACCTGTGAAGAATTCGTAACCTGTGACATTGTGTTCCCAGAAATTGTAGATGGCAGTATCTTTTTAACATGGCTTATATTTCTCTTAAATGCTTTCTCGTTACCAACTACTTCCACTTCTGTTTACCACCTCATATTCTGTTAAATCGAAGTTTGTTGTTAGCTTATGCGGAAATACAACGTTCTTGAGCAGCACTTTATCTCCAACATCTATCTCAGATTCTTTTGCTTTCCGCCTTTTGTCTCCTTTTTCCTTTCCTTTTTGTTTATTTATACAATCTAGATCTCTTGCCGACGAACCAATCATATCCTCTGTTATATCCTGTATGTCTGGTATTTTGTCTCGTATTACCCTATTAAACATAAGCTCAGATGGAGGCGATCCTGTTGTACATTAAAATAAACTTCTGTATCTCCTGTTTATAGTTACTTTTAATCCGAAAACGCGTACAAATGTAGTGTCCGTCACGTCGGATTTGCCCATATTCATTTATTGAAGTTAGTAACATGTGACGCGCAAAATAGAAAGGGACCTAAGGTTAAAAACCAGTTTTGTTCAGGAGAGCCATTTTAAAGATTATGTCCCTTTCTATTTGCGCTTAGAATCGTCGAGAAAGGAACACTTTTGGGGCATGGGATCGGTCTCATTCGATGCTCAGATGTTGTCCACATCAAAAAAAATTAAAATTTATTTTTTTACCCTTAGTTCCCTTTCTCTATGCGCTGTCACATATATACACATATTTATATAACAAAAACTATTTATTGAAGTAAAATTTAATTGTATGATATTGAGTCTGTTATTAAAAACAGTGTTTTTACCAGGAGCTTCAACAAATTGATTTTATGACATTTCGTAAAGGATTGTTTGAAGGTATGCTTTATATTTATCTTTTGTTTAAATACATTTGTACACTTTGGTTTACTTCAGAGAGTTACTTTCGCCATTTATGTTAGTATCAAACAGCACCTGGCAACTCTGCACGTAATGCTAACGTATACCTCTCAATGTTGTCAACTTTTGTAGATCCGAAAGCGTAAAATATACTGAAATGGTTTCTGTTTGATTTTTTAATTTATTCAGGTGATTAACTGTTAAAAAGATTTAAACGCATAGTACTAAATGCCAAACAAATAACGACTGTTTTAAACGACATCGTGCTAAATTATGAAATTTACTTAAAAAGTACAGCTGACGCATTTGGGTTTATATATATAACTGTCATTTCCAAATTATATATATAGTGTTGTCAGGATTTGTAGTTAATTTGGGTTTATGGATTTTTGTTTAAATTGAAGTTTCATACAGGGGTAGCAAAAGTCAGAAAGCAATATAAATATTTCTACAGATAAAGTTATACACACACATATATATATATATATATATATATATATATATATATATATATATATATATATATATATATATATATATATATATATATATATATATATATATATATATATATATATATATATATATATATATATATATATATATATATATATATATATATATATATATATATATATATATATGTGTGTGTGTGTATAACTTTATCTGTAGAAATATTTATATTGCTTTCTGACTTTTGCTACCCCTGTATGAAACATCAATTTAAACAAAAATCCATAAACCCAAATTAACTACAAATCCTGACAACACTATATATATAATTTGGAAATGACAGTTATATATATAAACCCAAATGCGTCAGCTGTACTTTTTAAGTAAATTTCATAATTTAGCACGATGTCGTTTAAAACAGTCGTTATTTGTTTGGCATTTAGTACTATGCGTTTAAATCTGTTTTAACAGTTAATCACCTGAATAAATTAAAAAATCAAACAGAAACCATTTCAGTATATTTTACGCTTTCGGATCTACAAAAGTTGACAACATTGAGAGGTATACGTTAGCATTACGTGCAGAGTTGCCAGGTGCTGTTTGATACTAACATAAATGGCGAAAGTAACTCTCTGAAGTAAACCAAAGTGTACAAATGTATTTAAACAAAAGATAAATATAAAGCATACCTTCAAACAATCCTTTACAAAATGTCATAAAATCAATTTGTTGAAGCTCCTGGTAAAAACACTGTTTTTAATAACAGACTCAATATCATACAATTACATTTTACTTCAATAAATAGTTTTTGTTATATAAATATGTGTATATATGTGACAGCGCATAGAGAAAGGGAACTAAGGGTAAAAAAATAAATTTTAATTTTTTTTGATGTGGACAACATCTGAGCATCGAATGAGACCGATCCCATGCCCCAAAAGTGTTCCTTTCCAGAGATATGCGCGTTTTATGAAAGTGAACTCGACGATTCTAAGCGCAAATAGAAAGGGACATAATCTTTAAAATGGCTCTCCTGAACAAAACTGGTTTTTAACCTTAGGTCCCTTTCTATTTTGCGCGTCACATGTTACTAACTTAAATAAATGAATATGGGCAAATCCGACGTGACGGACACTACATTTGTACGCGTTTTCGGATTAAAAGTAACTATAAACAGGAGATACAGAAGTTTATTTTAACGTACAACAGGATCGCCTCCATCTGAGCTTATGTTTAATAGGGTAATACGAGACAAAATACCAGACATACAGGATATAACAGAGGATATGATTGGTTCGTCGGCAAGAGATCTAGATTGTATAAATAAACAAAAAGGAAAGGAAAAAGGAGACAAAAGGCGGAAAGCAAAAGAATCTGAGATAGATGTTGGAGATAAAGTGCTGCTCAAGAACGTTGTATTTCCGCATAAGCTAACAACAAACTTCGATTTAACAGAATATGAGGTGGTAAACAGAAGTGGAAGTAGTTGGTAACGAGAAAGCATTTAAGAGAAATATAAGCCATGTTAAAAAGATACTGCCATCTACAATTTCTGGGAACACAATGTCACAGGTTACGAATTCTTCACAGGTATCACCATTGTCAACAAGCAATACCTAGATTTAAAAAATAGGAGGGATGTGGCAACACTGCTCGATGCCAAGAAATTGAGGACAGGTGGCAACGTGCAGAAAGAAAGAATATGGTTCTGGAAATTACAGCAAAATCACTAGACTGTGTATAACGTAGTGTGTATTGTTCATCCGTGATCTTATATTAAAAAAATGATCAATACCTTGTGAACCGTGTCTTAATATTATTACGTAGGGTATTACAATTACGAATACGATTTCCAGAATCGTTCTATTGGGAAAATATTTTTTGATGGAATATAAATAAAATTCAATGCAAAAATATACCAATAGTGTACAATTGATTGTACCAATATTTGCATCCCTCTTTCTCAGATCTCATTACACACTGACAAGAACATAACTAGTCAGTGACGTCAATGTAGTATTTGTTCGAGACAGTTATAGTCCTTTAAAACGCCAAAAAAAAATTACTGTAATAATGGAAAAGCACACGTACGCTCTTCATAATTGCAGTTAGTGAAATTATTGTAGAGTCGTGCCGTGCATTTACGTATATCTAGCTCGTTTGTTTTATTTCGGTCTGTTGCTTTGACACATTGAACAGGGATTAAACCGGCTCAAGACCTCTTGCTTCTATATTTAAATAGAAGACAAGTTTTTAACACAATGGCAAAGTGACATTTATTTTCGTGGCTGCACACTACTTTTATCATGATTTCGGGTCCGTGACAACCCTCTTCAGAAAGCCTTGCTGCAATTGTTGAAAGTAACGAATGAGTACTGCTGTTGTAACGAATGATAACAACTGTTGTAAACTTTTCAAGTTTTCTTCACACATTTGCCCACGTAAATACAACGTTCTCGAGCAGCACTTTATCTCCAACATCTATCTCTGATTCTTTTGCTTTCCGCCTTTTGTCTCCTTTTTTCTTTTTGTTTATTTATGCAATCTAGATCTCTTGCCGACGAATCAATCATATCCTCTGTTATATCCTGAATCCCTGGTATTTTGTCTCGTATTACCCTATTAAACATTAGCTCAGATGGATGCGATCCTCCGTGAGGTGTTACATTATACTTATATATTAAAATAAACTTCTGTATTTCCTGTTTATAGTTACTTTTGTTAACGCTGGCAATTTTCAATCGTTTGACGAGAGACTTGTTCATATTCTCAACCTCTCCATTAGCTTGCGGCCAGTAGGGGGGCGTTGTGATTTGTATAATGTCATTCATTTTACAAAACTTTTTAAATTCCGAACTAACATATTGTCGGTCATTATCAGTTCTCAACGATTTTGGCAAGCCCAGTCTACAAAAGATCTCCGCCATGGCCTTTATGATTTTCTCGGAAGAAATGCTTTTCAGAAACACTACATCCTGATAACGTGAATAGTAGTCTATCAGGACTAAAACATACTCATTGTTGGGTAATGTCCCTAATAAGTCTGTTGCCACACATTGCCTCGGACAATTAGGAAATGACAGTCTCTGCATCGGGGCCGGACTTGATGTGTGCGAAACAATCAAACAGTCAGGACAATTTTTTACAAAATTCTCTGCTTCTCTATCCATCAACGGCCACTAGACTTTGGATCTTAGTCTTCGTTTCATAGCTGATTCTCCCTGGTGTCCTTCGTGTGCCAATTGCAGTATTCCAATTCGCAAAGACTTAGGTATAACAATGCGGGTGCCTCGCTGGAGAATAGAATCGCTGATAGCTGAAATTGGAATGGATAGTAACTTCCGAATCCCACGTCCCGTTTCTGACATGCGTCGTAATATTGGAAGAAATCTTCATCCTCCGCACTTTTTCTAGCGATGATGGTGATCGTTAGAGGTAATGGAATCTAGTTTGATACAATATGCAATATGTTATCTTCACAGTTTCCGTCAAATGAGCTTGGCAGAGAGTTTGCAAAGTCGATACAGAGTCAACAATATTCTCCTTTCCGGTCCGATAGATTACTATAAATCTGAACGCCTGAAATCGTAATAACCATCGTTCTATTCTGGCCGGTGGCTTAGATGTCGGTTTAAAAATTGACTCTAGTGGCTTGTGGTATGTTACCAATTCAAATTCCAGACCCGCTAGGTAGTAATAGAATTTCTCTGCTGACCAGACTAGAGCTAAGCTTTCCTTTTCGGTCTGGGAGTATCTCTTTTCAACGTCGGATAAGCTTTTGCTAGCAAAATATATTATTTTAGGATCACCCATGGAATCAAATCGGATCAAGACCGCGCCCAAGGCCACTCTTCTTTGGGTCAAAGTATGATGAGTTGGAATTTTGTGACAGTTGAGTTTTAAGAGTGTGAAAAGCGTTCGCCTGATTAGGCCCATAAACAAATTCCGTGTCTACTTTTAACAGGATCCTCAATGGTTCAGTAACATTTTCGAAATCGGGAATAAATTTTCCGACGTAAGTAATTAAACCCAAAAAACTTCTGGTATCTTCTTTAGTATTCGGAGCTCGAAATTCCGTAATTACCTTAAGTTTTTCTAGGTCTGCCGTGAAGCCCTTATCAGAGAGAATATGTCCCAAAAATTTTAATTTCTGGGTCTTCCAAACGCATTTGTCATCATTTACACCAGATTGTTTTCCTTAAATATATGTAGTACTTCTTTAACAGCTTTGTCATGTTCTTCGTCATTGCTGCCAAATATAATAACATCATCTGTGTAATTAAAACAATTACTACAGGTTGCCAATAGCCCTTCTAGTATGCGTTGAAAAATTTCAGGCGCCGAATTTACGCCAAACATCAACCTCTAATACCTAAATAACCCCTTATGTGTAATAAAGGTGGTTATTTCCCGGCTGCATTCATGTAATTAGAGCTGGTGGTTTGCGCTTTTAAGATCTAGTCTAGAAAAGTAATTAGCTCCTCTAAATTTTGTCATGAAAGAGTCAAAAGTGGGTATAGGGTAATTTTCCCTTAGAATGGCTTGCATAATCTCATTTCGCCATTACCCTTAAGCACAATCACCACCGGCGAAATCCATGGATTTGGACCCAGAACGGGTTCGATTATGTCCAGACTTGTTGCCTCCTCCAGTTTAGCTGCCACTTTTTCCTCTAGTGCAATTGGTATACGACGTAGTGCTTGCTGCACAGGTTTCACAGAGTGGTAGATAGATAATTGATTTTGCATATTTCTCATTTTTGGGAATGGCTTTACATATACATTCTCAAAACGATTGGCATTCAACCCAAGCCGTACTACTTTAAGTTTCACCGACGTTTCACGTCCCAATAACGACTGACTTCCATTTTTGGAGCATCAAATATACAGACAACTTTGAGGATCTGGTCTGACGCATATGCCTTGAACTAGTTTGATGAATTTGATGGAATATTCCACATGATCGCTTTTCCATTTCTCAATATCATCCAGTTTTTTTCGCTCACCAGATTAAATCGTGAGCCGGAGTCAATTACCATTGAAAGTACTTCTCCCCCGATACGACACTTTATGATTTCATCTGTTTAGCAGTTATCGTCGATTTTGAAGCAGTAAAATTCGCGTAATGCGTCAACATTATCTGAGCCTATTTCTTCTTTATTTTTTATACACCTTACTTTCGTTGGTTTAATGTGGCGTCGTTTTCTATAACTTTCCTCATAGCCGTCAAATTTTCTTTTAAAAGTTTTGGTCTTACACTTCAGAGCAAAATGGTCAATAAGGGAACATTTGTTGCATTTTGCATTTCGTGCCGGACAATTCGCAGCGTTGCCAACGTGTCCACTGCCACCAATCCTGAAACACTTGGGGTCCAAATTTTGAGCAAATCGTTTTTTTCGACGAAATCTTATTTACAATCTCCTCATCGACCCTTGCCAGCATACTTTGAGACTGTTTATTAATTTGTTCGTAAACTTGACAGGCTTCAGTGGTCTCGTTTAGGCTCTGCTCTTTTTTCAATAGCATCTTTTTAAACTCAACGGGAGCCCACGAATCAGTTATTTTATCTTTAACACATATTTCTTCTATTGCCGCTTTTGTCGATCCGAATGAGTATCTCGCAACTTGCTGTCTTAAGCGTAATAGAAATTTGTTGAAAGGCTCTCCATCGGATGGTGTTGGGTTACTGTATAAATGAATTCCTCTTAGGTAATAAATATTCGTCCAACTTTGTAACTTATATTGTGAACACATCATTGTCCGTTTCCGAATCGTATTCGATGAGAGCGCCCGGTATATTGTAAATAAACTCTTGCAGTTTCGAGCCTCCCAAATGAAGCAACTTGTTCTTCTTTTTGATTGAAGTATTTATTTCCTCCGATGCTAGATAGAGCTTAAAAGATCGAAACCATTTTTCCCACTCCACACGCAGTAATGCCTTATCTATAACATCGCAGAGAAATGGTTTTATGTCGGACATTGTTATTCATTGGGAGATAAGCCTCCACAATGTTTATGAATATGCCTCTGCACAATTGAACGTACTGCCAATTTCGCAATTTAATGTGCTGTCAATTTCAAAATTTCAATAGTTATCCATGCCAAAATTTAATGTGCTTCACCTGTGCCACAATTCAATGTGCAGATGTAAAATGCAGTGACCTTCTGTCTAGTCAATCACACAATTTAATGTTTTATCCGCTTTAATGATCTCTCACCAATCACTATATAGATTTTAAATCCCCGTCGCCAATGTAATACCCTACGTAATCATATATGTATAGACACGGTTCACAAGGTATTGATATTTAATTTAATATTAGATCACGGATGAACAATACACACTACGTTATACACAGTCTAATGACTGCTGTAATTTCCAGAACCATATTCTTTCTTTCTGCACGTTGCCACCTGTTATCAATTTCTTGGCATCGATCAGTGTTGCCACAGTAATAATGATCACTTTTGTTAGTGTAAACATATAATTAGACCTGCGTAAAAATGAAATTTTATCAATAACCACATCGTTGATTTGGAGGGTGTATGCATACATCTTATTAGATGACGTGTTAAGCCAAGTGGTACTGTCATGTCATGGACGAAAAAACTATAATGTGTTTTCCGATCGTTTCGAGCATCTTGTCATTAAAAAGTTGTGCAATTGTTTTATTTTTTTTAAATAACCAACACTCAGGGGATGCCCCCTATATATGCGGTGCATTGCGTTGGCGAGTGGAAATTAATGGATCGGAGGGGGGAAAGAGGGAGTAATGTTTGTTGACGCTTGCCTTGAACTTCTGGATGTCGCAATTAGTGGGAAATATATTTGCCGGAAGTCGATTCCACATACGGACTGTACGAGCGAAAAACGAATTTGATCTGTAGTGTATAGTGCGGTCAACTGGCCAATCGATAACAAACGGGTGTGAATTCCTAGAAAGTCGCGTATCCCTGCCGAACATCCTCACGTCAGGAATAAGGCGACGGATGTCTGATGAACACACACCATGAAAGTAACGATAGAACAGCGTCACGCAACCCACATTCCGACGATGCTCAAGGGAAACAATAGAGTTGGATACCCTACTGTCACCTATCAGCACCATCGCTCTCCTTTGAACACGGTCAAGTAGCTCCAAGGATGATTTTTGGAGCACCTGCCCATATATGGGAGTTGTATTCCATCTTTGGCCTGATGTAAGTTGTATAGATATTGAAAAGATCAGAAGGAGTGAAATATTTCTTGCACCGCTTTAAAAAGCCTATGCACTTGAGTGCTTCTTTCGACACTTCGAATACATGTCTCGCCCAACGAGCGTCACATTGTATTTTCATGCCCAGAACATCGAGAGCTTCTGATTGTTCAATATCCGTACCATCGAGAGAGATTGACGATATTGTTGGGTCAGCGAATCGCTTGTGAGACAACAAGCAGCACTGTGTCTTACGTGCATTAAAATCTACTCTATTCACTCGACCCATTCGGAAATGGCCAGTAGATCACGGCCAAGTGCCTCATCCATAATTCGCCTTTTGTCTTCAATATCTTGAAGGCTCGGCCTACGGTCGAATGAATATGAATGACAGAGGTTACTATCATCTGCGAAAGAGTAGATTGGATTCACGGTCTGACCCAATAGATCGTCAATGAAAATAAGAAACAAAGAGGGAGAGAGGAAATTAATAACCAATATTCAATCGATGGAACTAAGTTACTTTCGTGACATAAAGTCAATTTTGTTTTCTAGGAATTAATGAAATTTCAAAGAACTCATCCCAGATCCATACTTTCCGATTTATAGAACCAAACAGGTAAAATATATATAATCTGCTTAAAAAAATTGTAATTAACCTGCAACACAGGTAGCAAAAATCTATTTGCAATAACTGAACATAACGGTAAAGAAAGCTACTGATTTTGCTTACGATAATCGTGCCGAAAATATATTATATTGATATTGGACATATTTAAGTTTTTTTTTTACGTTTTCTTCAAAAACAACAATTGTATCAACCAACAATGGCATTCTAATTAGCTTTCCAACGATACCCCGATTTGATAAGTATAAATCGAATTGAACCAGATTATATATTTTAACTATTTGGGTCTATAACTCGAAATATATATATATATATATATATATATATATATATATATATATATATATATATATATATATATATATATATATATATATATATATATATTATATATATATATTAAATTAAATATCAATACCTTGTGAACCGTGTCTATACATATATGATTACGTAGGGTATTACATTGGCGACGGGGATTTAAAATCTATATAGTGATTGGTGAGAGATCATTAAAGCGGATAAAACATTAAATTGTGTGATTGACTAGACAGAAGGTCACTGCATTTTACATCTGCACATTGAATTGTGGCACAGGTGAAGCACATTAAATTTTGGCATGGATAACTATTGAAATTTTGAAATTGACAGCACATTAAATTGCGAAATTGGCAGTACGTTCAATTGTGCAGAGGCATATTCATAAACATTGTGGAGGCTTATCTCCCAATGAATAACAATGTCCGACATAAAACCATTTCTCTGCGATGTTATAGATAAGGCATTACTGCGTGTGGAGTGGGAAAAATGGTTTCGATCTTTTAAGCTCTATCTAGCATCGGAGGAAATAAATACTTCAATCAAAAAGAAGAACAAGTTGCTTCATTTGGGAGGCTCGAAACTGCAAGAGGTTATTTACAATATACCGGGCGCTCTCATCGAATACGATTCGGAAACGGACAATGATGTGTTCACAATATAAGTTACAAAGTTGGACGAATATTTATTACCTAAGAGGAATTCATTTATACAGTAACCCAACACCATCCGATGGAGAGCCTTTCAACAAATTTCTATTACGCTTAAGACAGCAAGTTGCGAGATACTCATTCGGATCGACAAAAGCGGCAATAGAAGAAATATGTGTTAAAGATAAAATAACTGATTCGTGGGCTCCCGTTGAGTTTAAAAAGATGCTATTGAAAAAAGAGCAGAGCCTAAACGAGACCACTGAAGCCTGTCAAGTTTACGAACAAATTAATAAACAGTCTCAAAGTATACTGGCAAGGGTCGATGAGGAGATTGTAAATAAGATTTCGTCGAAAAAACGATTTGCTCAAAATTTGGACCCCAAGTGTTTCAGGATTGGTCGCAGTGGACACGTTGGCAACGCTGCGAATTGTCCGGCACGAAATGCAAAATGCAACAAATGTTCCCTTATTGACCATTTTGCTTTGAAGTGTAAGACCAAAACTTTTAAAAGAAAATTTGACGGCTATGAGGAAAGTTATAGAAAACGACGCCACATTAAACCAACGAAAGTAAGGTGTATACAAAATAAAGTAGAAATAGGCTCAGATAATGTTGACGCATTACGCGAATTTTACTGCTTCAAAATCGACGATAACTGCTAAACAGATGAAATCATAAAGTGTCGTATCGGGGGAGAAGTACTTTCAATGGTAATTGACTCCGGCTTACGATTTAATCTGGTGAGCGAAAAAGACTGGATGATATTGAGAAATGGATAAGCGATAATGTGGAATATTCGATCAAATTTATCAAACTAGTTCAAGGCATATGCGTCAGACCAGATCCTCAAAGTTGTCTGTATATTTGATGCTCCAAAAATGGAAGTCAGTCGTTATTGGGACGTGAAACGTCGGTGAAACTTAAAGTACTCCGGCTTGGGTTGAATGCCAATCATTTGGAGAATGTATATGTAAAGCCATTCCCAAAAATGAGAAATATGCAAAATCAATTATCTATCTACCACTCTGTGAAACCTGTGCAGCAAGCACTACGTCGTATACCAATTGCACTAGAGGAAAAAGTGGCAGCTAAACTGGAGGGGGCAACAAGTCTGGACATAATCGAACCCGTTCTGGGTCCAAATCCATGGATTTCGCCGGTGGTGATTGTGCTTAAGGGTAATGGCGAAATGAGATTATGCAAGCCATTCTAAGGGAAAATTACCCTTTACCCACTTTTGACTCTTTCATGACAAAATTTAGAGGAGCTAATTACTTTTCTAGACTAGATCATAAAAGCGCAAACTACCAGCTCTAATTACATGAATGCAGCCGGGAAATAACCACCTTTATTACACATAAGGGGTTATTTAGGTATTAGAGGTTGATATTTGGCGTAAATTCGGCGCCTGAAATTTTTCTACGCATACTAGAAGGGCTATTGGCAACCTGTAGTAATTGTTTTAATTACACAGATGATGTTATTATATTTGGCAGCAATGACGAAGAATATGACAAAGCTGTTAAAAAAGTACTACATATATTTAAGGAAAACAATCTGGTGTAAATGATGACAAATGCGTTTGGAAGACCCAGAAATTAAAATTTTTGGGACATATTCTCTCTGATAAGGGCTTCACGGCAGACCTAGAAAAACTTAAGGTAATTACGGAATTTCGAGCTCCGAATACTAAAGAAGATACCAGAAGTTTTTTGGGTTTAATTACTTACGTCGGAAAATTTATTCCCGATTTCGAAAATGTTACTGAACCATTGAGGATCCTGTTAAAAGTAGACACGGAATTTGTTTATGGGCCTAATCAGGCGAACGCTTTTCAAACTCTTAAAACTCAACTGTCACAAAATCCCAACTTATCATACTTTGACCCAAAGAAGAGTGGCCTTGGGCGCGGTCTTGATCCGATTTGATTCCATGGGTGATCCTAAAATAATATATTTTGCTAGCAAAAGCTTATCCGACGGTGAAAAACATTGAAAAGAGATACTCCCAGACCGAAAAGGAAAGCTTAGCTCTAGTCTGGTCAGCAGAGAAATTCTATTACTACCTAGCGGGTCTGGAATTTGAATTGGTAACATACCACAAGCCACTAGAGTCAATTTTTAAACCGACATCTAAGCCACCGGCCAGAATAAAACGATGGTTATTACGATTTCAGGCGTTCAGATTTATAGTAATCTATCGGACCGGAAAGGAGAATATTGTTGACTCTGTATCGACTTTGCAAGCTCTCTGCCTAGCTCATTTGACGGAAACTGTGAAGATAACATATTGCATATTGTATCAAACTAGATTCCATTACCTCTAACGATCACCATCATCGCTAGAAAAAGTGCGGAGGATGAAGATTTCTTCCAATATTACGACGCATGTCAGAAACGGGACGTGGGATTCGGAAAAACCGAGCAGTTACTATCCATTCCAATTTCAGCTATCAGCGATTCTATTCTCCAGCGAGGCACCCGCATTGTTATACCTAAGTCTTTGCGAATTGGAATACTGCAATTGGCACACGAAGGACACCAGGGAGAATCAGCTATGAAACGAAGACTAAGATCCAAAGTCTAGTGGCCGTTGATGGATAGAGAAGCAGAGAATTTTGTAAAAAATTGTCGTGACTGTTTGATTGTTTCGCACACATCAAGTCCGGCCCCGATGCAGAGACTGTCATTTCCTAATTGTCCGAGGCAATGTGTGGCAACAGACTTATTAGGGCCATTACCCAACAATGAGTACGTTTTAGTCCTGATAGACTACTATTCACGTTATCAGGATGTAGTGTTTCTGAAAAGCATTTCTTCCGAGAAAATCATAAAGGCCATGGCGGAGATCTTTTGTAGACTGGGCTTGCCAAAATCGTTGAGAACTGATAATGACCGACAATATGTTAGTTCGGAATTTAAAAAGTTTTGTAAAATGAATGACATTATACAAATCACAACGCCCCCCTACTGGCCGCAAGCTAATGGAGAGGTTGAGAATATGAACAAGTCTCTCGTCAAACGATTGAAAATTGCCAGCGTTAACAAAAGTAACTATAAACAGGAAATACAGAAGTTTATTTTAATATATAAGTATAATGTAACACCTCACGGCGCAACAGGATCGCCTCCATCTGAGCTAATGTTTAATAGGGTAATACGAGACAAAATACCAGGGATTCAGGATATAACAGAGGATATGATTGATTCGTCGGCAAGAGATCTAGATTGCATAAATAAACAAAAAGAAAAAAGGAGACAAAAGGCGGAAAGCAAAAGAATCAGAGATAGATGTTGGAGATAAAGTGCTGCTCGAGAACGTTGTATTTTCGTGGGCAATTGTGTGAAGAAAACTTGAAAAGTAAGGTTTACAACAGTAGTTATCATTCGTTACAACAACAGTACTCATTCGTTACTTTCAACAATTGCAGCAAGGCTTTCTGAAGAGGGTTGTCACGGACCCGAAATCATGATAAAAGTAGTGTGCAGCCACGAAAATAAATGTCACTTTGCCATTGTGTTAAAAACTTGTCTTCTATTTAAATATAGAAGCAAGAGGTCTTGAGCCGGTTTAATCCCTGTTCAATGTGTAAAAGCAACAGACCGAAATAAAACAAACGAGCTAGATATACGTAAATGCACGGCACGACTCTACAATAATTTCACTAACTGCAATTATGAAGAGCGTACGTGTGCTTTTCCATTATTACAGTAATTTTTTTTTGGCGTTTTAAAGGACTATAACTGTCTCGAACAAATACTACATTGACGTCACTGACTAGTTATGTTCTTGTCAGTGTGTAATGAGATCTGAGAAAGAGGGATGCAAATATTGGTACAATCAATTGTACACTATTGGTATATTTTTGCATTGAATTTTATTTATATTCCATCAAAAAATATTTTCCCAATAGAACGATTCTGGAAATCGTATTCGTAATTGTAATACCCTACGTAATAATATTAAGACACGGTTCACAAGGTATTGATCATTTTTATATATATATATATATATATATATATATATATATATATATATATATATATATATATATATATATATATATATATATATATATATATATATATATATATATATATATATATATATATATATATATATATATATATATATATATATATATATATATATATATATATATATATATATATATATATATATATATATATATATATATATATATATATATATATATATATATATATATATTAT
>OY740723.1:0-19728 GCA_963513945.1 Hydrotaea diabolus
ATTCAAATAGCTTATATATAGAGTATAACATTGAAGATGTTAGGGAGATAAATTAATCTTTGAATATAGGGAATTATAATTAGTAATTTATAAAAAAAAATTTTAATTTTACAATGAAAATGTAATGTTTTTATTAAACTATATAAATAATATTTATATAATTATAATTAGAAGTATAAATGGAATTTAACCATTAAAAGAAAAAAGTTAGCAGCTTTTACTTGAATACATCATACTTCTTTAATTGGATTATTTAATTCAATTCTATCATTAACAGTGATAAGCCTCTTTTTGGCTTCAATTAATGTTGAAGAATAAGGGTATAATTACCTAAAATTAGGTCGAAACTAATTGCAATATATCGCTTCATATTCAAGATAAATTGAAATTCAATACTTTTTGAATGCAAATCAAATGTTATAATTAACTATAATCCCATTGTATTTCTTAATTAATTGGATCAATTTAATATTCCTTGATTTCATTCATGATAAAGACCTAATAATAAAATTAGGATAAAAATTATTACTGTAATTGTTCATACAATGATATTAGAAATTTTTATAATTAAAATAATTGGTAAAATTAAAGCAATTTCTACATCAAAAATTAAAAAAATAATAGTAATTAAAAAAAATCGTAATGAAAAAGGTAGACGTGAAGATGATTTAGGATCAAATCCACATTCAAAGGGGGAAGATTTTTCTCGATCAATAATTGTTTTTTTTGATAAAATTGAGGCTAATAATATTACTACTATTGATAATAATATAATAATAAAACTAATTAATAAAATTGAAAAAATTATCTATACTATTTTTATAGACTTTATGATTGGAAGTCAAATATACTTATTATATTATATAGATTAGTTATTTATCCACCTCATCAATAAATTGAAATATAAAGAAATAATCATACTACATCAACAAAATGTCAATATCAAGCAGCGGCTTCAAATCCAAAATGATGATTTTTTGAGAAATGATTATTTAAATGTCGAATTAAACATACTAATAAAAAAGTAGTTCCAATTAAAACATGAAGTCCATGGAATCCAGTTGCTATAAAAAATGTTGATCCATAAACGGAGTCAGCAATTGTAAATGGGGCTTCTATATATTCGTATGCTTGAAGAATTGTAAAATAAATTCCTAG
The DNA here is from genome assembly GCA_963513945.1 of Hydrotaea diabolus. NCBI lineage: Eukaryota > Metazoa > Arthropoda > Insecta > Diptera > Muscidae > Hydrotaea > Hydrotaea diabolus. The sequence continues at coordinate 1,159 of OY740723.1, forward strand.
TAGAACAGTAAAAAATAAACCTTGAGTCGTTTGGGAATAATTCCCTTCTATTAAAGCATGATGAGATCATGTTACAGTAATTCCAGATGTTAATAAAATTACTGTATTTAATAATGGAATTTGGAATGGGTTAAATGGAGTAATACCTAATGGAGGTCATATAGCTCCTAATTCAATTGAAGGGGAAAGTCTTCTATGAAAGAAAGCTCAGAAAAAAGAAACGAAAAATAAAATTTCTGAAAGAATAAATAAAATTATACCTCATCGTAATCCTGTTGTAACTACTAAAGTGTGTAGTCCTTGAAATGTTCCTTCTCGAGAAATATCTCGTCATCATTGGTAAACAGTTAAAATTGTAATAATGTTTCCTAAAAAAAATAAAGAATTATCATATTGATGAAATCATTTTACTATTCCAGCAACTGTTGTTATTGCTCCAATTGAAGCTGTTAAAGGTCATGGTCTATAATCTACTAAATGAAAAGGATGATTTGCATGTGTTGACATTAATTTACTTCTCTAGAATATAAAGTACTTAATACTGCAAATACATAAGATTGAATTATTGCAACTGCTGATTCTAGAATTAATAATGCAATTTGTACAATTAATAATAATCTTAATAGAATAGTTGATATTGAAGGTCCTGTATTTCCTAATAATGTCAATAATAAATGTCCTGCAATTATGTTAGCTGTTAATCGAACAGCTAAAGTTCCTGGTCGAATTACATTTCTAATAGTTTCAATACATACTATAAAAGGTATAAGAATTCTTGGGGTTCCTTGAGGAACTAAATGAGCAAATATATGTTGAGTATTATTAATTCATCCAAATAACATAAAACATAGTCATAATGGAAGAGCTAATGTAAGGGTTAATGTTAAATGACTAGTTCTAGTAAAAATATAAGGGAATAAACCTATAAAATTATTAAATAAAATTATAGAAAATAAAGATACAAAAATAAAAGTTGATCCATTAATTCCTATAGGTCCTAGTAAAATTTTGAATTCTTTATGCAAAGTTAATATAATAGAATTTCAAAAAATGTGATATCGTGAAGGTATTAATCAGTATATTGAAGGAATTATTAAAATTCCTAAAAAAGTTCTTAGTCAATTTAATGAAAGAGTAAAAATACTTGAAGAGGGATCAAATACAGAAAATAAATTTGTTATCATTTTCAATTTAAAATTTTATTAGTACTTATTTTATTAGATAAATTAGATTTAGGTATTAAAGGAGTATATGAATAATAATTTATTATATTAAAAATTATAAAAGTAATTGAAAAAATAATAAATAAACTTAATCATCCAATTGGAGCTATTTGAGGAATTAAAAAATATTAATGAATAATAATTTTAGTTTGACAAACTAATGTTATAAATTTAACTAATTTTTTATTCTTTTAAAGAATTTGCTATTATTCATTAGAAGTAATTGCTAATTTACTATAAAATGGTTTAAGAGACCAGTACTTGCTTTCAGTCATCTAATGAAGAATTAGTATTTAAAGTTCATTGAATAAAATAATTTACTGGAATTCTTTCAATTACAATAGGTATAAAACTATGATTAGCACCACAAATTTCTGAACATTGACCATAAAATAATCCAGGACGATTAATCAAGAAATTAGTTTGATTTAATCGTCCTGGTGTTCCATCTACTTTTACTCCTAAAGCAGGAATAGTTCATGAATGAATTACATCTGCAGCTGTAATTAAAATTCGAATTTGAGAGTTTATAGGTAGTACAACTCGATTATCTACATCTAGAAGTCGAAAATTGTCTATAGGCAATTCATTAGTTGGAATTATATAGGAATCAAATTCAATATTATTAAAGTCTGAATATTCATAACTTCAATATCATTGATGACCAATTGCTTTTAAAGTAATAGAAGGTTCATTAATTTCATCAAGTAAATATAAAAGTCGAAGAGAAGGAAAAGCAATAAATAATAAAATAATTGCAGGTAAAATTGTTCAAATAATTTCAATAGTTTGTCCATGTAATAAAAATCGATTAACATATTTATTAAAAAATAACATAAATATTAAGTATCTAACTAATACTGTAATTATTACTAAAATTATAAGTGTATGATCATGAAAAATAATTAATTGTTCTATTAAAGGAGAAGAACTGTCTTGTAACCCTAAATTTGCTCATGTTGACATTAGTTTCTAATAAAAGTAAAATACTTTATATATGAAGCTTAAATCCATTGCACTAATCTGCCATATTAGAAATTAGTTAATAAAGGCAATTCATTATAGCTATGTTCAGCAGGAGGAGTATTTTGTAATCATTCAATAGAAGAATTTAATTGAATTGGAAAAATTACTTGTCGTTGAGAAATTAAACTTTCTCAAATGATAAAGAAAAAATATAAAATTCCTAATAATGAAATTGTTGACCCAATTGAAGAAATTACATTTCATGTAGTATAAGCATCAGGGTAGTCGGAGTATCGTCGTGGTATACCAGCTAATCCTAAAAAATGTTGAGGAAAAAATGTTAAATTTACTCCAATAAATATAATAATAAATTGACTTTTTAAATAATTATTATTTAAAGTTAAACCAGTAAATAAAGGGTATCAGTGAATAAATCCAGCTATAATAGCAAATACAGCTCCTATTGATAATACATAATGAAAATGAGCTACAACATAATAAGTATCATGTAAAATAATATCTAATGAAGAATTAGCTAAAATTACTCCAGTTAATCCTCCTACAGTAAATAAAAATACAAATCCTAAAGCTCATAAAATAGCAGGAGAATAAGTTAGTTGAGTTCCATAAAGAGTTGCTAACCAACTAAAAATTTTGATTCCCGTTGGTACAGCAATAATTATTGTTGCTGAAGTAAAGTAAGCTCGAGTATCTACATCTATTCCAACAGTAAATATATGATGAGCTCAAACAATAAATCCTAATAATCCAATAGCTAGTATTGCATAAATTATACCTAAAGAACCAAAAGTTTCTTTTTTTCCTGATTCTTGACTAATAATATGAGAAATTATTCCGAATCCTGGTAAAATTAGAATATATACTTCAGGGTGTCCAAAAAATCAAAATAAGTGTTGATATAAAATAGGATCTCCTCCTCCTGCGGGATCAAAAAACGAAGTATTTAAATTTCGATCAGTTAATAGTATTGTAATAGCTCCAGCTAAAACTGGTAAAGATAAAAGTAATAAAAGAGCTGTAATTACTACAGATCAAACAAATAAAGGTATTCGGTCAAAAGTAATTCCAGTAGATCGTATATTAATAACAGTAGTAATAAAATTTACAGCTCCTAAAATTGAAGAAATTCCTGCTAAATGTAAAGAAAAAATAGCTAAATCTACAGAAGCTCCTCCATGAGCAATATTAGATGATAGGGGAGGGTAAACTGTTCAACCTGTACCAGCTCCGTTTTCAACTATTCTACTTACTAATAAAAGAATTAATGCAGGATGGTAGTAATCAAAAACTTATATTATTCATTCGAGGAAAAGCTATATCAGGGGCTCCTAATATTAATGGAACTAATCAATTCCCAAATCCTCCAATTATAATTGGTATAACTATAAAAAAAATTATAATGAAAGCATGAGCTGTAACGATTACATTATAAATTTGATCATCACCAATTAATGCTCCAGGATGTCCTAATTCTGCTCGAATTAAAATTCTTAGAGAAGTTCCGACTATTCCGGATCAAGCTCCAAAAATAAAATATAGTGTTCCAATATCTTTATGATTAGTAGAGAATAACCATTGTCGCGATTAAATGGCTGAATTTAGGCAATAGATTGTAAATCTATTTATGAGAGTTATTCTCTTTAATCATAAATTAATAATAGGCTTTATAGTCAATAATGACATTAGACTGCAATTCTAAAGGAGTAAATTTTACTAAAGCTTATTTTTATAAGGCTTAAAAGATTATTCTTATATTTATAGCTTTGAAGGCTATTAGTTTATTTAACTTAAAGCCTTAAAACAAGAAATATAAAGAAATAATCAGGAATAGTCTGAATGTAGAAAAATATGAATAAATTAAATAAAATTTTATATTAAAATTATTATAAATTGAATAAATTAATCAATTATTTTCGTAATAATTCATTAAAAAAGCTCTATAGCATAATCGAATATAAAAATATAGTGTAATTAAAGTTATTAAAATTATAAATATTAATAAAAATAATTGATTATTTATAGTTAATGACTGAATTACTTGTATTTTTGGTAAAAATCCTAAAAATGGAGGTAATCCTCCTAAAGATAATAAATTAAAAAATAAAATAAATTTCATTGTTTTATCATTAAAGAATAATGAAAATAATTGATTAATGTATGAAGTTTTAAATAAATGAAATATAGAAATTATAGAAAAAGTTAGTATAGAATAAAAAATAAAGTAATTTATTCATATTAAATTTCCATAATATATTGCAGCTAATATTCATCCTAAATGATTAATTGATGAATATGCTATTAATTTTCGTAAAGAAGTTTGATTTAATCCTCCTAGAGCTCCAATTAAGGTTGATAGGAAAATTCTTATAATAATTAATGGCTTATAAATTACATAAGAAATTAATATTAAAGGAGCAATTTTTTGTCAAGTTATTAAAATTAATCCATTTAGTCATGATAAGCCTTCTATTACATTAGGGAATCAGAAGTGAAAAGGAGCAGATCCTCTTTTTAAAAGTAGTGAAGAAAAAATTCTTATTTCTATAAAACTAGAAGAATTTAATTTTCTTAAATTTAATAAATATAAAATTACTCTAAATAATAAAGTAGAAGAAGCTAATGCTTGAGTTAAGAAATATTTTAATGAGGCTTCTGTAGATATTAATTTATCATCTCTTATTAGGGGGATAAAAGATAATAAATTAATTTCTAGTCCTATTCATGCTCTTAATCAAGAATTAGCTGAAATAGAAATTAGGGTTCCTATTATTAAAATACTAAAAAATATAATTTTAGATGAATTATTAAAAATTAAAAAGAAAAGGATTATAACCTTTATAAATGGGGTATGAACCCAGTAGCTTAATTAGCTTATCTTTTTATATTTTAGTGTATGATGCACAAAAGTTTTTGATACTTTTAGAAATAGTTTAATTCTATTAAATATAATGAATGTAAAAATTTTACATAATTTACCCTATCAAGGTAACCCTTTTTTTCAGGCAATTCATTAAATAAAGTTTTCTTGTTTTTTTTTTTTTTTTTTTCTTTATACTGATTTTTTCATTAAATAAGTTTTTTTTTTATATTAATAATTTTAATGTATATAATTTAAATTAGTATTATTTTTATCAATTTTTATTAAAATTATGTAAAAATTTAGAATTTTGATGAAAATTAATAAAATTTTAAATTTTTCTATTTAGATAATTAAATTATGCATATATATATATATCTTGATTTATCCATATAAATTGATATATATACTATTAAATTATGTCTATATATTTAGCTATCTATATATTATTAAATAATTTATACTACATTTATATAAATCTATACTAGGTTGGTATATAAATTATTTATATATTATTATACATTTAATTATATATATTTTACCAAAACACTATATTTAATTAAATATATTAAAATTTAATGTCATAAGCTACTTAACTGAATTGAAATTTTTTTTTTTCTCTAGATTAATAGATAAATATTGATTAGTTAAACATTTATATATTAATATATATCTATTAATCCTAACTAGTATAGTAACCAACTTCGTATTTCTGTAACGCACTGATTAAAATTTTAAAAACATGAAAAAATTACTTGAATTATTTTTAGTAAACTGTGTAGAACTTTTTTTTACTTATTGAAATTACTAATATTATTATATATATTAATTAAATTTTTATTTTGATTTTATTAATTTTCATCAAATAATTTTAATTACTAGTTTAAATTATTAAATTTATATTAATAAGTATTAAAATTTTTATAGCGTTTTTTTTTATTATTTATGAATTATGAAAAAAAAAAAAAAAAAAAAAATTTCGATGAAAATTAATAAAATTTTAAATTTTTCTATTTAGATAATTAAATTATGCATATATATATATATCTTGATTTATCCATATAAATTGATATATATACTATTAAATTATGTCTATATATTTAGCTATCTATATATTATTAAATAATTTATACTACATTTATATAAATCTATACTAGGTTGGTATATAAATTATTTATATATTATTATACATTTAATTATATATATTTTACCAAAACACTATATTTAATTAAATATATTAAAATTTAATGTCATAAGCTACTTAACTGAATTGAAATTTTTTTTTTTCTCTAGATTAATAGATAAATATTGATTAGTTAAACATTTATATATTAATATATATCTATTAATCCTAACTAGTATAGTAACCAACTTCGTATTTCTGTAACGCACTGATTAAAATTTTAAAAACATGAAAAAATTACTTGAATTATTTTTAGTAAACTGTGTAGAACTTTTTTTTACTTATTGAAATTACTAATATTATTATATATATTAATTAAATTTTTATTTTAATTTTATTAATTTTCATCAAATAATTTTATTTACTAGTTTAAATTATTAAATTTATATTAATAAGTATTAAAATTTTTATAGCGTTTTTTTTTATTATTTATGAATTATGAAAAAAAAAAAAAAAAAAAAATTTCGATGAAAATTAATAAAATTTTAAATTTTTCTATTTAGATAATTAAATTATGCATATATATATATATCTTGATTTATCCATATAAATTGATATATATACTATTAAATTATGTCTATATATTTAGCTATCTATATATTATTAAATAATTTATACTACATTTATATAAATCTATACTAGGTTGGTATATAAATTATTTATATATTATTATACATTTAATTATATATATTTTACCAAAACACTATATTTAATTAAATATATTAAAATTTAATGTCATAAGCTACTTAACTGAATTGAAATTTTTTTTTTTCTCTAGATTAATAGATAAATATTGATTAGTTAAACATTTATATATTAATATATATCTATTAATCCTAACTAGTATAGTAACCAACTTCGTATTTCTGTAACGCACTGATTAAAATTTTAAAAACATGAAAAAATTACTTGAATTATTTTTAGTAAACTGTGTAGAACTTTTTTTTACTTATTGAAATTACTAATATTATTATATATATTAATTAAATTTTTATTTTAATTTTATTAATTTTCATCAAATAATTTTATTTACTAGTTTAAATTATTAAATTTATATTAATAAGTATTAAAATTTTTATAGCGTTTTTTTTTATTATTTATGAATTATGAAAAAAAAAAAAAAAAAAAAATTTCGATGAAAATTAATAAAATTTTAAATTTTTCTATTTAGATAATTAAATTATGCATATATATATATATCTTGATTTATCCATATAAATTGATATATATACTATTAAATTATGTCTATATATTTAGCTATCTATATATTATTAAATAATTTATACTACATTTATATAAATCTATACTAGGTTGGTATATAAATTATTTATATATTATTATACATTTAATTATATATATTTTACCAAAACACTATATTTAATTAAATATATTAAAATTTAATGTCATAAGCTACTTAACTGAATTGAAATTTTTTTTTTTCTCTAGATTAATAGATAAATATTGATTAGTTAAACATTTATATATTAATATATATCTATTAATCCTAACTAGTATAGTAACCAACTTCGTATTTCTGTAACGCACTGATTAAAATTTTAAAAACATGAAAAAATTACTTGAATTATTTTTAGTAAACTGTGTAGAACTTTTTTTTACTTATTGAAATTACTAATATTATTATATATATTAATTAAATTTTTATTTTAATTTTATTAATTTTCATCAAATAATTTTATTTACTAGTTTAAATTATTAAATTTATATTAATAAGTATTAAAATTTTTATAGCGTTTTTTTTATTATTTATGAATTATGAAAAAAAAAAAAAAAAAAAAAATTTCGATGAAAATTAATAAAATTTTAAATTTTTCTATTTAGATAATTAAATTATGCATATATATATATATCTTGATTTATCCATATAAATTGATATATATACTATTAAATTATGTCTATATATTTAGCTATCTATATATTATTAAATAATTTATACTACATTTATATAAATCTATACTAGGTTGGTATATAAATTATTTATATATTATTATACATTTAATTATATATATTTTACCAAAACACTATATTTAATTAAATATATTAAAATTTAATGTCATAAGCTACTTAACTGAATTGAAATTTTTTTTTTTCTCTAGATTAATAGATAAATATTGATTAGTTAAACATTTATATATTAATATATATCTATTAATCCTAACTAGTATAGTAACCAACTTCGTATTTCTGTAACGCACTGATTAAAATTTTAAAAACATGAAAAAATTACTTGAATTATTTTTAGTAAACTGTGTAGAACTTTTTTTTACTTATTGAAATTACTAATATTATTATATATATTAATTAAATTTTTATTTTAATTTTATTAATTTTCATCAAATAATTTTATTTACTAGTTTAAATTATTAAATTTATATTAATAAGTATTAAAATTTTTATAGCGTTTTTTTTTATTATTTATGAATTATGAAAAAAAAAAAAAAAAAAAATTTCGATGAAAATTAATAAAATTTTAAATTTTTCAGGCAATTCATTAAATAAAGTTTTCTACTAATTTTAATTATTTTTATTAAAATATTTTTTGATTAGTAAAAAATAATTAAATTTAATTTAAAGTATAAAATATTAATAATTATAATTAAAATTTATTTTTATTGTAAATTAATAATTAAATTTATATTATTAGGGGTAGTATAAATTTAATTAAAATTATTTATTATTATTTTTAATTAGATTTTTATATTAATTATGGATTTAATTAGTAATTAATTTAAATTATTATTAGGGGTAATATAATTTAATAATGAAAATTAATAAATATTAGGTGTAAAAATTAATTTTTGGGGAGGAATTTACTAATTATAATTATATAAATGAATGTAAAAATTTTACATAATTTATCCTATCAAGGTAACCTTTTTTTTCAGGCAATTCATTAAATAAAGTTTTCTACTAATTTTAATTATTTTTATTAAAATATTTTTTGATTAGTAAAAAATAATTAAATTTAATTTAAAGTATAAAATATTAATAATTATAATTAAAATTTATTTTTATTGTAAATTAATAATTAAATTTATATTATTAGGGGTAGTATAAATTTAATTAAAATTATTTATTATTATTTTTAATTAGATTTTTATATTAATTATGGATTTAATTAGTAATTAATTTAAATTATTATTAGGGGTAATATAATTTAATAATGAAAATTAATAAATATTAGGTGTAAAAATTAATTTTTGGGGAGGAATTTACTAATTATAATTATATAAATGAATGTAAAAATTTTACATAATTTATTCTATCAAGGTAACCCTTTTTTTCAGGCAATTCATTAAATAAAGTTTTCTACTAATTTTAATTATTTTTATTAAAATATTTTTTGATTAGTAAAAAATAATTAAATTTAATTTAAAGTATAAAATATTAATAATTATAATTAAAATTTATTTTTATTGTAAATTAATAATTAAATTTATACTATTAGGGGTAGTATAAATTTAATTAAAATTATTATTATTATTTTTAATTAGATTTTTATATTAATTATGGATTTAATTAGTAATTAATTTAAATTATTATTAGGGGTAATATAATTTAATGATGAAAATTAATAAATATTAGGTGTAAAAATTAATTTTGGGGAGGAATTTACTAATTATAATTATATAAATGAATAGAAAAATTTAAAATTTTATTAATTTTTACTAAAAATTTATTTTTTTTTATAATTATGTTAGAATTAAATAAAAATTAAAATTATTACTAATTTAATTTATTTATATTTTATTTATTAGTTTTTTATTTAATTTTTAAAATAAAAGAATAAAGTTTAAAGTTTTATTTTAGCTTATTAATTTTATTATTAGTTTAGTTTACATGTAAATTTTTGTATGAATTTTTATTTATTTTAAAAATAAATTAAATTAATATAATTCGCAGTAATTAATATTATTAATTAAAGAGATTTAGAAATAGTAATATTAAAAAGTATTGGCTAAATTTGTGCCAGCAGCCGCGGTTATACGAATAATGCAAATAAAATTTTTTAATTAAAGTTAAATTGATTGAATAAAAATAGTTTAAAATTTATTAGGTGAAATTTTAAATTTTATTAATTTTTTAAATTAAATTTATTAAAGCTTGAAAATTTTATTAATAAACTAGGATTAGATACCCTATTATTTAAAATATAAATATAAAGATTAAGGTAGTATTAGTTATGTTCTTTAAACTTAAAAAATTTGGCGGTATTTTAGTCTATTCAGAGGAACTTGTTCTATAATCGATAATCCACGATGTACCTTACTTAAATTTGTTTTCAGTTTATATACCGTCGTTATTAGAATATTTTATAAGAATGTTAATTTTCACAATTTTATATTAGAAAATATATCAGATCAAGGTGTAGCTAATATTTAAGTAGAAATGAGTTACAATAAATTTATTTAAATGAATAAAAATATGAAAAATTTTTTGAAGGTGGATTTGATAGTAAAATTATATAGATTAATAATTTGATTATTAGCTCTAAAATATGCACACATCGCCCGTCACTCTTACTATTAAGGTAAGATAAGTCGTAACATAGTAGATGTACCGGAAGGTGTCTCTAGAATGCAATTTGAAGCTTATTTAGTAAAGTATTTCATTTACATTGAAAAGATTTTTGTGCAAATCAATATAAATTGAATAAATTTTATTTATTAATTTTTTTTTTTGAAAAATAATTTATTAAAAATAATTATTAATTGATTTGTTTTAGTATTTTTTAAATAAAAAATAATTTTAATTATAGTGTATTAGTATTGTAAAAGAAAATTGAAATAATTTGAAAAATTTTTATTTTAAAAGAAAATTTAATTTATTGTACCTTGTGTATCAGGGTTTATTAAATATAATTTAATTATTATTAATTTTCTCGATTTTAAAAGAGTTAATATATTATAAAAGTTAATGTTGTAAAATTATTTTTAATAATATATTAGAAATGAAATGTTATTCGTTTTTAAAGGTATCTAGTTCTTTAAGAAATAAATTTAATTTAGAAATTTTATATTATTTAATTAGTTAAATTAATTAAATAATTATTTAATTTTAATATTTTATGGGATAAGCTGTAAAATAAATTATTAAAAATGAAATAATTTATTAATAAATATAAGCTTAGAAATAGTTATTATTAATAAAATTGTTATAATTTATTTTATAATATTAATTATTTATTAAATTTTAATTTTTTATTAAAGTATTTATTAAAAAAAAAAAAATAAAAAAATTATGATAAAATTAGTATATAAATATGTATTAAATAAAGTTTTCTTGTTAAGTTTTTATAAAGAACTCGGCAAAATAAATATTCGCCTGTTTAACAAAAACATGTCTTTTTGAATTAAATTTAAAGTCTAACCTGCCCAATGAATATTTTAAATGGCCGCAGTATACTAACTGTGCAAAGGTAGCATAATCATTAGTCTTTTAATTGAAGGCTGGAATGAATGGTTGGACGAAATATTAACTGTTTCATAAATATTTATTTTAGAATTTTATTTTTTAGTTAAAAAGCTAAAATTAATTTAAAAGACGAGAAGACCCTATAAATCTTTATATTTATATTATTAAATTAAATAAAGTTTTCTTGTTTTTTAATAATTAATAATATTTTATTGGGGTGATATTAAAATTTAATAAACTTTTAATTATTAAAATCATTAATTAATGAGTTATTGATCCGTTATTAACGATTAAAAATTTAAGTTACTTTAGGGATAACAGCGTAATTTTTTTGGAGAGTTCATATCGATAAAAAAGATTGCGACCTCGATGTTGGATTAAGAGATAATTTTAGGTGTAGTAGCTTAAATTTTAAGTCTGTTCGACTTTTAAATTCTTACATGATCTGAGTTCAAACCGGCGTAAGCCAGGTTGGTTTCTATCTTTAAAAAATTAAAATATTTCAGTACGAAAGGACCTAATATTTAATAAATCATTATTTTTAAAATTGAATATTATTAATTTACTATTTTGGCAGATTAGTGCAATAAATTTAGAATTTATTTATGTAATTTTTATTACAAATAGTACATGTTTTTTTTTGAAAATTTACTTTATATTATTGGAAGTTTATTATTGATTATTTTTGTTTTAGTAAGAGTTGCTTTTTTAACTCTTTTAGAACGAAAAGTTTTAGGATATATTCAAATTCGTAAAGGTCCTAATAAAGTTGGAATTATAGGAATTCCTCAACCTTTTTGTGATGCAATTAAATTATTTACTAAAGAACAAACTTATCCCTTATTATCTAATTATATTTCTTATTATTTTTCACCAATTTTTTCTTTATTTTTATCTTTATTAGTTTGAATATGTATACCAATATTTGTAAAATTATTTTCATTTAATTTAGGATTGATATTTTTTTTATGTTGTACTAGATTAGGTGTTTACTCTGTTATAATTGCAGGATGATCTTCTAATTCAAATTATGCTTTATTAGGAGGATTACGAGCTGTTGCTCAAACTATTTCTTATGAAGTAAGATTGGTATTAATTTTATTAAGTTTTATCTTTTTAATTGGAGGATATAATATATTAATATTTTATAAATATCAAATTTTTAGTTGATTTTTATTAATTATATTTCCTATAGCATTAGTTTGATTTAGAATTTCTTTAGCTGAAACCAATCGAACTCCATTTGATTTTGCAGAAGGTGAATCAGAACTAGTTTCAGGATTTAATGTTGAATATAGAAGAGGAGGATTTGCTTTAATTTTTTTAGCTGAATATGCAAGAATTTTATTTATAAGAATATTATTTTGTGTAATATTTTTAGGTAGAGATATTTTTAGTTTCTTTTTTTATTTAAAATTAACATTTATTTCTTTTATATTTATTTGAGTACGAGGAACTTTGCCTCGTTTTCGTTATGATAAATTGATATATTTAGCTTGAAAAAGTTTTCTTCCTTTTTCATTAAATTTTTTAATATTTTTTATTGGATTTAAAATTTTTTTATTTTATTTATTATAATGAATTATATTTAGTAAAGTTAATAGAAAATTTTATTTCTATCTTATATTTTCAAAATATAAGCTTATTTCAAGCTCATTAACTTAATTTAATAAATTATCTCATCATTTCATAATAATTGGATTAATTAGGAAATATGAAAAGTATATTACAGTTAAAATTTGTCCTGTTAATACATATGGAGTTTCTACTGGTCGTGCTCCAATTCATGTTAATAAAATTACTGTAATTACTATTATTCAAAATAAGATTTGATTAATTGGATAGAATTGAGTTCCTCGAAATTTTCTTAAATGATAAAAAGGTAAAATTATTAAAATTGCAATTGATAAGATTAATGCAATCACTCCCCCTAATTTATTAGGAATTGATCGTAAAATAGCATATGCAAATAAAAAATATCATTCTGGTTGAATATGAATTGGAGTAACTAAAGGATTAGCTGGAATAAAATTATCTGGATCTCCTAATATATTTGGATTAATTAAAACTAATAAAATTAATATTATAATTAATATTAAAAATCCAACAATATCTTTAAATGTAAAATAAGGATGAAAAGGAATTTTATCTATATTTGAATTTAAACCAATTGGGTTGTTTGATCCAGTTTGATGTAAAAATAATAAATGAATTATTGTTATTGCTAAAACAATAAAAGGTAAAATGAAATGGAATGTAAAAAATCGAGTAAGAGTAGCATTATCAACGGCAAATCCTCCTCAAACTCATTGAACTAAATCAATTCCTAAGTAAGGAATTGCTGATAACAAATTTGTAATTACAGTAGCTCCTCAAAATGATATTTGACCTCAAGGTAAAACATATCCTATAAAGGCAGTTCCTATTACTAAAAATAAAATAATTACTCCTATTAATCATGTTGAAGTATATAAATAAGATCCATAATATATTCCTCGACCTACATGTATATAAATACAAATAAAAAAAAATGATGCACCATTAGCATGTATAGTTCGTAATAATCATCCATAATTTACATCTCGGCAAATATGATTAACTGAATTGAAAGCTATATTTACATCTGCTGTGTAATGTATTGCTAAAAATAGGCCTGTTAAAATTTGAATAATTAAACATAAGCCTAATAATGATCCAAAATTTCATCATGATGAAATATTTCTTGGAGCAGGTAAATCTACTAATGCATTATTTGCAATTTTTAAAATTGGATGTTTAATTCGTAAGGGTTTATTCATTAGTTAAATATTTGTCGTAAAGGACCTTTATGTAATTTAGTAATTTTTACAACTGCAATTAAAGTAATTAATAAATAATTTATTAATAAAATTGTTAATAAATTTGTTGGATAATTATATAATTTATTTAAAGATAAGGAATTTTCTATAATATATGAATTTATATTTGAAATTATATTAATTTCAATATTTAAATAATTTATAAGTAAATTTTTATCTATAATTAATAAAAAAATTATTATAAATATAAATATTATTAAAGAAGTTAACAATAATTTAATTGAAAAAGAAAATATTTCATTAGAAGCTAATGAGGTTACATAAATAAATAAGACTAGTATACCTCCAATAAAAACTAAAAATAAAATATAAGAAAATCAAAAGGTTTTAGTTATTAATCCTGATAATATAGATATATATAATGTAGTTTGAATTAATAAAATCAATCCTATAGCTAATGGATGTTTTATATTTATAAAAATAAAATTAAAAATAAATAAAATTGATATTAAAGTTCCTTGTATAATGTCAAGTGGTAGTTTAATTAAAATATTAATTTTGGGGATTAATGATAAAGAATTTCTTTCCTCTTGAAGTTTTAAAAAAAAGATTTTTATTTTTGATTTACAAGACCAATGTTTTTATTAAACTATTAAAACTAATGATAATAATTTTAAATTGAAGTTTACCAAGAATTTTATTTATTATAGGATTGTTTACTTTTGTTTCTAATCGAAAACATTTATTATCTATGTTATTAAGTTTGGAATATATTGTTTTAAGATTATTTCTTTTATTATTTATTTATTTAAATATATTAAATTTTGAATTATTTTTTAGAATAATATTTTTAACTTTTAGAGTATGTGAAGGTGCTTTAGGAATTTCAATTTTAGTTTCAATAATTCGTACACATGGAAATGATTATTTTCAAAGATTTAATATTTTATAATGTTAAAAATTATTTTTATAATTTTATTTTTATTTCCTTTATGTTTAATAAATAATATATATTGAATGGTTCAAATATTTTTATTTATAATTTGTTTTCTTTTTATTTTAATAAATATGTATTGTAATTTTTTTATATCAATTTCATATTTATTTGGTTGTGATTTAATTTCTTATGGTTTAATTTTATTAAGATTATGAATTATTTCTTTAATATTAATAGCAAGTGAATCAATTTTTAAATATAATAATTATGTTAATTTATTTTTATTAAATATTATTTTATTATTAATTATATTAGTATTAACATTTAGAAGAATGAGATTATTTATATTTTATTTATTTTTTGAAAGAAGTTTAATTCCTACTTTATTTTTAATTTTAGGTTGAGGATATCAACCTGAACGTTTACAAGCTGGAATTTATTTATTATTTTATACTTTATTAGTTTCTTTACCAATATTAATTGGTATTTTTTATTTGTATAAAAATATTGGATCTATAAATTTTTATTTATTAAATAATCATATATTTAATTTTGAAATTCTTTATTTTTCTTTAGTAATAGCTTTTTTAGTAAAAATACCTATATTTTTAGTTCATTTATGATTACCTAAGGCTCATGTTGAAGCTCCTGTTTCAGGTTCAATAATTTTAGCTGGAATTATATTAAAATTAGGAGGTTATGGATTATTACGAGTATTTCCTTTTTTACAAATATTAGGATTAAAATTTAATTTTATTTGAATTAGAATTAGTTTAGTTGGTTCTGTATTAGTTAGTTTAATTTGTTTACGTCAGACTGATTTAAAAGCTTTAATTGCTTATTCATCAGTTGCTCATATGGGGATTGTTTTAGCTGGGATAATAACTATAACTTATATAGGAGTTTGTGGTTCTTATACATTAATAATTGCTCATGGATTATGTTCTTCAGGATTATTTTGTTTAGCTAATATTTCTTATGAACGTATAGGAAGTCGTAGATTATTAATTAATAAAGGGATATTAAATTTTATACCTTCAATAGCATTATGGTGATTTTTATTATGTTCAGTTAATATAGCTGCTCCTCCTTCTTTAAATTTATTAGGAGAAATTTCTTTAATTAATAGAATTGTTAGTTGGTCTTGAATTAGAATATTAATATTATCTTTTTTATCTTTTTTTAGAGCTGCTTATACTTTATATTTATATGCTTATAGACAACATGGGAAATTATTTTCAGGCAGTTATTCATTTAGTAGAGGTAAAATTCGAGAATATTTACTTTTATTTTTACATTGATTTCCTTTAAATTTATTAATTTTAAAGGGAGATATTTGTATATTATTTTTATATTTAAATAGTTTAATAAAAATATTGATTTGTGGTGTCAATGATAAGATTTGTCTTTTTAAATCATGAAGTTTTTATCAATTTGTAATATTAGTTTTGTTTTCTTGTTTTTTTTAAGAATTTCTTGTTTTTTTTTTGGAATTATTTTTATTATAAATGAATTATTAATTTTCATCGAATGAGAAGTAGTTTCTTTAAATTCAATAAGATTAGTAATAACAATTTTATTTGATTGAATAAGATTAATTTTTATATCTTTTGTTTTTATAATTTCTTCTCTTGTAATTTTTTACAGAAAAGAATATATAGAAAGTGATTATAAAATTAATCGTTTTATTATATTAGTATTAATATTTGTAAGTTCTATAATATTATTAATTATTAGACCAAATTTAATTAGAATTTTATTAGGTTGAGATGGTTTAGGGTTAGTTTCTTATTGTTTAGTTATTTATTTTCAAAATATTAAATCTTATAATGCTGGTATATTAACTGCATTATCTAATCGAATTGGAGATGTTGCATTATTATTAGCTATTGCATGAATATTAAATTATGGAAGATGAAATTATATTTTTTATTTAGAAGTTATAAAATCTAATATAGAAATATTAATTATTGGAAGATTAGTAATATTAGCAGCTATAACTAAAAGTGCTCAAATTCCTTTTTCATCTTGATTACCAGCGGCTATAGCTGCTCCTACTCCTGTTTCTGCATTGGTTCATTCTTCAACTTTAGTAACAGCAGGAGTTTATTTATTAATTCGTTTTAATATTTTATTAAATTCTTCATGAATAGGAAATTTATTGTTGTTATTGTCAGGTTTAACAATATTTATATCTGGTTTAGGAGCTAATTTTGAATTTGATTTAAAAAAGATTATTGCTTTATCTACTTTAAGTCAATTAGGATTAATAATAAGTATTTTAGCTATAGGATATTATAAATTAGCTTTTTTTCATTTATTAACTCATGCATTATTTAAAGCTTTATTATTTATATGTGCTGGTGCTATTATTCATAATATAAATAATTCTCAGGATATTCGATTAATAGGAGGTTTAAGCATTATAATACCTTTAACATCCTCATGTTTTAATATTGCTAATTTAGCTTTATGTGGAATACCTTTTTTAGCTGGATTTTATTCTAAAGATTTAATTTTAGAAATAGTATCTTTATCTTATATTAATATATTTTCTTTTTTTTTATATTTTTTTAGTACAGGTTTAACTGTTTGTTATTCTTTTCGGTTAGTTTATTATTCAATAACTATAACTTCTAATTTTTCTTCTTTAAATATATTAAATGATGAAAGATGAATTATATTAAAAAGTATAATAGGTTTATTAATTTTAAGAATTTTTGGAGGGAGAATATTAAGTTGATTAATTTTTCCTTCTCCTATAATAATTTTATTACCTATATCATTAAAGTTGTTGACATTATTTGTTTGTATTATTGGAGGAATTAGTGGTTATTTAATTTCTAATATTTCTTTATTTTATAGAAATAAAGCTTTAAATAATTATAATATTTGTTATTTTTTAGGATCTATATGATTTATACCTTATATTTCAACTTATGGATTAATTAACTATCCTTTAGTGATAGGAAATATAGTAAGAAAGTCTTTTGATCAAGGTTGATCTGAATATTTTGGTGGTCAAAAGCTTTATATAAATTTGATTAAAAATTCTCAATTAAATCAAATTTTACAAAATAATAATTTAAAAGTTTATTTATTAAGTTTTGTTTTTTGAATTATTATTATTTATATATTTATAATTTACTATT